>SJYV01035481.1:1397719-1461496 GCA_006410875.1 Neotragus pygmaeus
CATTTTTCTTAAAGGCCAACAGCAAATCTAAAATGTTAAGAAACAGTTATATGATCTTTTTCTTGAAAAGATGGAGAGTAAACAGAAAAATAAAAGGTAAAAAAAATACAGACTAAGAGGATGTTCACAGTCTTTATTAAAGACCGCTGTGATTAATAGAAAGGGAAATCAATCATCCAAGTTTGCATTTACTAAAGTTGCCAATTTTCATTTTGAGATCATCATAACCACAAGAAAGATAACATACAAAACATATAATTATATGGTCTCCATAAATGAATGCTGAACCAACTCTATTTAAAAATAAAAAACAAACTGGATATGTCTCTAAGGGGTAGAACAATCAGTCTAAGAATAATATATTGATTAAACTTATCACAGAGCTAAAATGTTGAAGGAGCCAAGTGAATATGGCTTCATTTGAAGTCAAACAGTATTCAGCTGTCAATTTTGACAGTAATGCCACAGGCCACACTACTAAGAATATGCATGCTATCTGTATCAACAATAGTAAACTGTTTAAGGAGTATTAAGTGCCACTTTAAACAATAATTTTAAAGTTCCAACAGTTTTTTGGTATTTTCTATTTTACTGCTTTTGAAATTATAAGTGTTAAAAACTATATTATGCTGAAGGAAATAAATATATTATTCAACATAACCTTATAGGAGTCAGGACAGATTTCAAATGTGATTCAGGCTGAATGAAAATTATGTTCCCATTTGAGAAGCCATTTGTTAACAATGAAAAATATCATTAGCTCCATTTTGTGAAGCAGAATGGCATTTTTAAGGCAACTGAAAAGTAACCAAAAGCTTTCAAACAGGGTAAAAATGTTATATTGTGCTACCAAGAGAGAACCGAGCAGTGTAAAGCCATATTGTCCCCCAGCATGAAGTGATCAGATACCTGCCTAAAATGATGGACAGCTCTGGCCTAGTGAACAGGCAAAAAAAAAAATCCATTTGCTCTCATCCAGATGGGACCAACTGGACGCTTCAGCGCAAACAACTCATCCTTCTTCGGACCTTCTTGTCCAGCTCCTGGGCTAGTTCCAGCTGATAATGATGAATATCAAGGCTACAGTGAAGTGGGTGACAACAGAAGCCTTGTTATAGCTGCCAGTCTTTCGGTCTTGTCATTATTACACATTGAAGATTTATTTGAGTTTATTGTTGTGCACAGGGGCTAGCCATTTGCAATTCATCACCTACTACAGAAAGTTCAAGATAGTGGCCGAAGCTGTAATTGCCACCTCCACCTGCTTCTGGAAATTATGGGGTCACTAGCTAGGGCAACCTAGTCTTCATGGAGCCCCCAAAGTCACAGAAGCCTCCAGGATAAAATACTCAGGCTTTATCTTCACTTGAGCATCTCTTGAGATCACATTAAAAATGCTACATTGCTTGGCAATTGATTACACCCTCTCTATAGTACAGCCGGTTCTATGGAAAACACTAAAAGGTTACTTACAGCTACAAAAGCAAAATCATGAAACTATTAGAGGTGTAGCAATCTGAGCATTATTGTTATTGTTATAAATGCTATAGTTACCATGTTTTTGACTCAGGAATATACACACCCATCAACAAGGCACATTTCTTTCAGTTAATCTAATATAATCTTCTCTTCTTCAGAAATCAAACTAGTTTAACTGCAAATCTGCTTTGAAAGCAGGCAGAATATAAACCCTATATGAGTTTTTAAAAAAACCCAGCACTTTGGTAGAATCAGCAAGAAAGCGAAAATTACACACTAAAACATTATATTGCTTCTATTCAAGATATTAAAAAAAAATTCATACCGTTGGGATTTGAATGTAACCATGCCAGTTAAATGAGTTTGACTCAGTGAAAAAAAGGCAATAATAAAATAAAAGCAAGCTTTTTTTATTCTGAAATTAAGTATTTTCTCCTGTATTTATTAGTTTTATTCATTTAAAGATATAAACTGTTTCTTTTTTAAAATTTCCCCTCCAAAACTGCTGGAAAACTTTCTGAGAGCTTTTCCCTGTACCAATGAGCATTCAAGGTTTACAGCCAGTGCTAAAAACAAGCAGAAACTTACATGACTTCTATTCTTCTAAAATGTATGATTCACTCATCAGTGTATAGGTGACTTGAAAATTTATGATAGCTGAATCTTTTCATGCTTGGTATTATGCCATTGTGTGGTTGCTACATCCTCACTGTTAATGGATTTCTAAAACCAAGATTTACTGAGATAGGGTTTTTTTTGTTCAGATACTCTTTTAAAAATCAACGTTGCGAGTAATGCAGAAAAAAAAAAGGTAAGCGAAACTCATAATTTAAAATAAAGCCTCAACTATTTATAAAGATTGTCCATATCTTATTTTATTCCCCAGAGTTTAATGATATTCAATGATTTCATTTTATAAGGTTATAGAGGAATCAAAGTTCTAAGTGGCATGTTTCTTAGTGGTTTTGTATATACTGTAGCTTTCTGCCACACTGAGTATAAGGTCAGCTCGAGAGGACGCCATTTCCCATCCAATTCCTGCATCTATGTTAGGGTATGAAGGTTTCGACGTTTATGATCAGAGGTTTGGTCCTGTTCTGAGTTTCAGCCAACTCACCGCAGGAACACTGTGAGTTAAGAGGTGAAAATGCTTGTGATGTTTCTTAAACTGTTTCTCCCAAACCGTAATGTAACCATAAGCACCTCATTTAGCTGTCCTCGGTTGTCACTTGCTGGAAGGCTGCAGAGAACGGGATGCTGAAAGCCCTTCTCCCCCTCGGTTTTCCCTTCTGCCGACCAGAGGTTCAAAAAAGAGACACTTCTGATTTTCAAATCAGATTCCACAAATCAAACTCGTATTTTGGTTAGGCGTTAGCTAGGGCATTCAGCAACAAAGAAGGGTGACTGGAATTCTGATCTCATATATATACAGGTTTTAAAGTAACATTAATATCTGTCCTTCACCTTAACCACTATGAACTCATTTTACATATGTTCTCCCATACCAATTTTGTAAGGTAGGGATTAATATCCATTTTACCTAAGGAGAGGCTCAGGGTGGGAAGGGAAGCCACACAGCTGGCTAAGTTGTAGAGCTAGTCCTTAATCACAGATCTTACTCCAAATTCTTTACTTGGTATTAAACCCCAGGCAGGAGAAAAGTCATTCAATCTGATGAAAAACTGCTCTTTCCTTCCTAAAACTGAAAAGATTTTTGAGATTATGTAATGAATGAATTTACAATTTTATATTTTCTCGAAGAAAGCTTATTTCCCCACTCCCTGCACTGCCCAGAACATGAGTCTAACTACTAATGGAAAAGAAACAAAAGTAAAGAATAACATACGTGCTCATTTGACGAAAGCTGTGTAATTCATAGTTAACACTGTATGAAAACATGGGATTAGTTTAAGGAACAATAATCCAGGCCAAGAACTAGAAGGTTAACAAATTCCAGATGCCTCGGTCCACACTGTTAACATTTACCTCATCCTCTTCTCCTGAGGTAACCACTACCCTAAATCCTGATTTAACTGTTCCTTTTTTTCATTAGTTTTACTACTGGTTTATGTTTCCCCAGGTGGGGCTAGTGGTAAAGAACCCACCTGCCAATGCAGGAGGCAGACATAAGAGGTGTGGGCTTGATCCCTGGATCAGGAAGATCCCCTGGAGGAGGGCATGGCAACCCACTCCAGTATTCTTGCCTGGAGAATCCCATGGACAGAGGACCCTTGGGGGCTATTGTCTATGGGGTCACAAAGAGTCAGACATGACTGAAGTGACTTAACACACATATACACACTTCCTTAAATAGTATGGTTTGGTTTTGCCAATCTTTGAAACTTCATATAAATGGAATCATAGTTGTATGATTGTATAACCCTGCAACTTGCTTTTTTCTTGCCACATTTAAGACTTATTGTTGTTGATGCATATAACTGTAGTTCACTCATGTTTACTATTGATATAGTATTATACTCAATGAATATACCACAATTCATCCACTCTTTCCCTAATACACATTTATAGGGTTTTGGTTTTTTTTTGGTCTAGTTTTCATTTCGGAGAAGGTGATGGCACCCCACTCCAGTACTCTTGCCTGGAAACTCCCATGGACAGAGGAGCCTGGTAGGCTGCGGTCCATGGGGTCGCGAAGAGTCGGACACGACTGAGCGACTTCCCTTTCACTTTTCACTTTCATGCAATGGAGAAGGCAATGGCAACCCACTCCAGTGTTCTTGCCTGGAGAATCCCAGGGATGGGGGAGCCTGGTGGGCTGCCGTCTATGGGGTCACACAGAGTCGGACACGACTGAAGTGACTTAGCAGTTTTCATTTTACAAAGACTGTTATTATGAACATTTTTTGACATGAATCCTAACACAAAATGCAAAAGTTTCTCTAAGGTATCAAGTTTATTTAGGGTATCTAGGGCAACTGCAAATTCATGAGACAGGTACTCTTTAAAGGCTATTGTGTTTTTCCAGATAGTAATAACAAGGTACACTTAGACGCAATGTTTCTGGGATCCCATCAATCATTATCTTGCTAGCAACTTGTATTGTCTGTTTTCAAATTCTGTCAATCTGATGAGTGAGAAATCATATTTCAGTCATTTAGGTAAATTCTAATGAAGTTAAAACATATTTCACATTTATAGGCCATTTATACTTCCTCTTCATAAAATACCCTGTTGTTTTTGTTTGCACATCTTTCTATCAGGTGTTTATTTTTTATTCATTAATTAATATTCTTTATATACTTTAGATGTTGGAGTTGTTAGTTAATTGTGTCCCTGAAAGTTCTCTGCCTGAGGCATGGGGCACCTATATGCACGTGTGTTTCCACTCTCTTCCACAAATGTAAAGTTCATAATTTTAACATGATTACATCAACCTGCCTTCTTCCTTTATTGTTTATACTTTACTTTTGACCTTGTCTTAAAAATTCTTGTGGTTTGAGGAAGCCGTGTGCCAACATCTACTCTACAAGTGTCACAGATCTGCCATCCGCTGAAGTGCTGGATCCACTTGGAACTGACTTTCCTACGAACTGTGACGTAGGGAGCTCCAGTTCTGTTTTCCCCATGTGAGTAGCTCATGTCCCTTTATCCCTGACTAATAAGTCCATCCTTTCCCTGATGACGAATAATACCACCTTTGTCATATGTCCAAAGGCATTATTTATTGTGGTTTTGTTTTGGGCTTCCTGTTCTGTTTCATTTGCAAACTGTCCGTTCCTGTACCTAAGACATTATTTTAAATTCTAAAAATTTTCAGTACATGCTGTTCATGCAGTAAAATAAGCAGAAGTCAAACTTTATTACCATTACAACAAGTTAATAAGCTGAAGATACGAGATAATCTGTAAAATGCTTCTGAGTCACAATCCACATCTTATGATCCTCCAACTGATGATTTTCTAATCCACTGACTTTTTTCAGAGCATTTTCATGTTATCTCACCATCTTGAACCTAAAATGATGACTGATTATATAAAATGTCTTAAGATTACTGTGGGAAAAGTATAGGCTTTAGAGTCATACCAATAAACGATTAGAAATAGGGCTCTACAGAGACTGAGGCCATAGTCTTGGGCAAGTCATTCACCTTCCTGAGGCTGAAAGTCACATGAGCTACACAGCGTTCATCACTACTGTCATTAAAGGGTTTCTGAACATAGGAGGTAATATATTTAAACAAGCAGCACTACGCTTGACATAGGGTAAGCTCTAAATAAATTATATATATTTTAACATTGAATACATGTGAATCAGGTATCTTTTACTAATAGGGCTTAATCTACAATAACATTAAATAACAATAAAGTCAGACAGCAAATGGACAAATTTAATGATCTGCTGCTGAACTTATATGCACAATAAAAGCCCTTAAGCTGACTAAATGCATTCAACTGACTATTAACAAGTCAAGAATGAACCCAAGAACTTCTATCAGCCATCATGCCACATAATTCATGTTCTTCAGCATCATTATAAAAAAAAATGAACTCTGATATCTGCCCTGTTTAGAGCTCACATATCTACCCCATCCAACCCCAAAGTAGTTCTGGGCTAACTTAAAATGGAAACACATAATGAATACAATTCACAAAGCCCAGCTTCCCTTCACTTCATCCAACTGTGTCTGTGCTGCTGTGCCGTCCTCAATCACTTGTGTCTGACTCTTTGCGACCCCATGGACTGCAGCCCGCCAGGCTCCCCTGCTCATGGGATTCTCCGGGCAAGAATACTGCAGTGGGTTGCCATCTCCTTCTCCAGGAGATCTTCCTACCCAGGGATCGAACCCACATCTCCTCTGTCTCCTGCGTCGGCAGGCGGATTCTTTACCACTGTGCCACCTGGGAATTATGCTTGGCGGGAATCAAATCTTGCTCATCAAACCCACTGAATCTCTCTCAAAAGCAATGTCTCCCTCCTCAGCTCCAACTAGACTCATGTCCCCACACTGCCATAGTAGTACGTATAAAGAAATACTTCAACAATGAATTAAAAACTGCTCCACACCTTTAAAGTTACAACAAAATTCCAGGAAAAACAATATAATCATTTTAGAGCTGAGAAAGAAGAGGCAGGAAGAGGTTAAATGCCACGTCAGCTGACATCCAGAATGTGAACCAGATCAGCTAATGCCAAAATAAACCTCCCACCCACCATGCAATGCCATGAGCTATTATTCTCCACTATAAGCTTCTATTACCTCCCTGCTCTGAATTCTTTACAAGGTGGTGAGAACTGACTGATTCGAGATATATTCTGAATATAGGGCCTTCAAGGCACCTCTCTACCTATGACGTGAAACATCACACTCCTTTTCCTAACACTTGCTTGAGAGCTGGCCACTACCTTCCGAGAATCCTGTTTCTCATTATCACCCACTTTATACTCTGTCCTTAATAAAGGACTCACCTTACCTTCATCTTGCCACATTATAAACATACATACTGGATTAAGGGAATGGGAAACGGGGAGGTTAAAAATATCTGACAACAAGGCAGGATTGAAAGCCAGAGGGAATGTGGGCCCAAGAGAGCCCAAGCTTGCATGTGACTGAAACACTGAGACGACCAGGAGGCAGCATTCAAGGACAAACCAGAGATCACGCCTGGCCAGAGAGAGGAACCAGACAGCAAGCAAGAGCCCAGCTGAGACACAGCCAGGGAGCCAAGGAACTGTGAGCACACCTGAGAGAGCAACAGAGATGGAAAGACACAATAATCCAAAGACAGGGAGCCCCACACCCCCCGGCCCCTCACCAGGCAGATCTGTGCCTGCCTCGCCTTCTCTTCTTCCTCCTTCCTTCTGTTCCTGGTTACATCTGACTTGTCTTTTGCGGCTCAGCTCAGAAATCTTTTCAAGGGAGGTTTCCCCACACCCATCCGAGGAGGTCTGTCTGATCTGCACTCCCAGGAAAGTCCTTACAGTTAGCACAAACGGCTCTGCAAGATCCCCTATGACTTTCCTCATCATTCAAATGCCAATTTCTCAGGAGTATTTCCTCTCTATCTTTACTCATCAATGTCTAGCATATAGTGGGGTTCAATAAGTGCCCAGTGAGTAAAAAACTCTAGTATTTCAATTTCTCCAACAAATGATTTCCAAATAGAGTACAGAAACACACTGTAAACACACACAAATAAACACACACTTTCATCAAGATTGAGCATCATCTATACCACAGAGAACTATACTCTATATTGTGTAATAACCTATAAGGGAAAGAATCTGAAAAAAAGATACCTATGTACATATAACTGAATCACTTTGCTGTATACCTGAAACACAACATCGCAAATCAACTATACTTCAATAAAAATAAACTAATTAATTTTAAAAGATGAAATGTTATTAAACAAACCATTAAGTGGGAGACTTCCCCGGAGGTTCAGTGGTTATGATCCTGAACTTCCACTGCAAGGGGCATGGGTTTAGTCTCCAGTGGAGGGGGCTAAGCTCCACCTTGATCAGCTTAAATAAATAAATGATGATATAACTCAAATATCCTAAATACAATAGCCCAGTAATTATGAACCATGGCTTTTGCATGGGCTTCATTTACAGCAGAGTTTCTCAATCCCTGTGCTAATGTATGTCATTTGGGGACCGGGAACGTTTGGGCTTCCCAGGTGCCTCAGCACTAAAGAATTTGCCTATCACTGCAGGAGATGCAGAAGACGTGGGTTCCATCCCTGGGTTGGGAAGAGCCCCTGGAAGAGGAAATGGCAACCCACTCAGTATGCTTGCCTAGAGAATCCCACGGACAGAGGAGCCTGGCAGGTTAGGGTCTGTAGGGTGGCAAAGGATCGGACATGACTGAGCACGTTTGCACACAGCACAACTCTTTGCTGTGGGGTGGTCCCGTGTGCTGCAGGATGTTTAGCAATGCCCCTGGTCTCTCCCCATTAGACACCAGTAGCACCAATCCCCTCCTTGTTCTGTCTCTTATCTCCTTGCCTGGTCTCTTACAGGGATCAAAATTGCTTGTGTCTAAGAATCACTGACTTAAAGTAATCTTCGTTTTCTTCAGGTACTAATGAGTTAACGTTGGAAGAAAACCTATGACCAACCTAGACAACATTCTAAAAAGGAGAGACATTACTTTGCCAAAAAAGTTCTGTCTAGTCAAAGCTATGGTATTTCCAGTAGTCATTTATGGATGTGAGAGCTGGACCATAAAGCTGAGCGCCAAAGAATTGATGCTTTTGAACTGTGGTGTTGGAGAAGACTCTTGAGAGTCCCTTGGACTGCAAGGAGATCCAATCAGTCCATCCTAAACGAAATCAGTCCTGAATATTCACTGGAAGGAGTGATGCTGAAACTGAAACTCTAATACTTTGGCTACCTGATGTGAAGAACTGACTCCTTGGAAAATACCCTGATGCTAGGAAACATTGAAGGCGGGAAGAGAAGGGGACGACTGAGGATGAGACGTTTGGATGGCATCACGGACTCGATAGACATGAGTATGAGTAAGCTCTGGGAGTTGGTGATGGACAGGGAAGCCTGGTGTGCTGCAGTCCATGGGGCTGCAAAGAGTTGGACAGGACCAAGTGACTGAACTGAACTGAATGAGTATCATTTTATACATTCCATAGAGGATAGCTCCATTTTAACATCTTAACCTTGTCATGGACTGTGGTATGGGTATTTGACAGGGTAGAGGGGGAAAAAAAGCTTGATTAGCNTGGACAGGACCAAGTGACTGAACTGAACTGAATGAGTATCATTTTATACATTCCATAGAGGATAGCTCCATTTTAACATCTTAACCTTGTCATGGACTGTGGTATGGGTATTTGACAGGGTAGAGGGGGAAAAAAAGCTTGATTAGCCCAACTTCCCTTGACAAGGCAAAGGAATACCAGAAGTTTGAGAATAAAGTCTTAAATGTGTAACTATGTATGCTGATGGATGTTGACTAAACTGATCATGGTAATCATTTTAAAAAATACACGGAAGACTAACACAATGTTATATGTTAATTTTGTCTCAAATTAAGAAAAAGAAAATTTAAAAAAAAGTTTTGATAATATGAGTAATTACATTCATATTTGGGGGAAAAAAAAGAAAAAAAAAGATACTGTGTGTGCATTATTGACACCTTTGGGGATAGCTGCAGTTTTCAAAGTCATTTCTGCAATATACTTGATTTTTTCCTTATGGGCAGAATCAAAGCAGACATTTAAAATTACAACTCAACGTGGGGGTNTAATATGAGTAATTACATTCATATTTGGGGGAAAAAAAAGAAAAAAAGATACTGTGTGTGCATTATTGACACCTTTGGGGATAGCTGCAGTTTTCAAAGTCATTTCTGCAATATACTTGATTTTTTCCTTATGGGCAGAATCAAAGCAGACATTTAAAATTACAACTCAACGTGGGGGTAAATAACTGCATCTGCTACCAAACTTAATAAAATAATCACTGATACCACTGCTCTGCTGACAGGAGGAGCTCTGATGTCATTAGAAATGAGGAAAAGGTTTATTTAAAAACATATGCACAGCAGTCACTGGGATCAAATTAAATTTGGAGCGTAAAAAACGGAAAAATCTGTGGCACTTCAAGCAGCAGGAAGATTTATGATGACATTTGTCATGTGTGTGTGTTGTATTAAGTGCATTTCATGCAAGCCTACCACATTCAGCTGAAGGGCCTTCTCTCTCTTTTTTAACTGTATAAGATGCTCCTATTACTCTTCATATTTTGATCTGTGCCAAGTTCATTTTCAAAGCTGGATCTTCCTAGACTGGTACTTATTTCCTCTTCCGCTAATGTTCTTTTCCCCCAGTTTCTTCTGAGATGACAGCAGTTAACCAGAAGGCTCACTGAAGGTGTGAGTGATTTATCTACAGACTAAGCATCCATCAGCTGATCATCACGTTTATGCCCAGTCCCTGGGGTGCCCAGCTCAAAGACACCCCTCCTCTGCAGGGTTTAGCTACATATTTGCTTTGCTTTTGAACTGACCCTTACGATCTTTCCTGGGCATGTCAAGCCCTTAAGGACAGAAGAATCCTCTCTCTAAGAACTGCTCTGGTTTGGGTTTCTCTAATCAAGTGTACTAGAATTTCAAAAAGGAATATACCTCTTCTATCAGGCAAGCTCATTTCTGATTCCCACCCCTGTGCATACACGTATTCGTCTCCTTGCCAACAGGTGCCAGGTACAGGAAAACAACAGCCACATGGTGACCTAGAAGTCAGTCTCAACTCTTAGCAATTCAGTGACTGAAGAATGCTCCAGTTTTGAGGAAGGGAACAAGAGGTTTGGAAATTATACTGCAAAGTGGCATTCAACGATGCCTCTTTTCAAATATATATGTGTGTATGTGTGTGTGTCTATTTTATACTAACTTCATCAGAAAGTGCACACAGAGTTCCAGTAATAACATTTAATGTAGTAGAGCTTATTTCACAACTTTTCAGGCAGAGGGAATTTTCCTAATAAATTCTTGTTTGGAACCCTCAGGTTGAATGAATGACTATGACAGACAGCAGGTTGGATTCCTGTCTTCTTAACCACTTTCTGGCACCTTAGCCCCATCTGAGGCAACTTAGGGGAGTCAAGGGCTTCATAGAACACAGTTGGAAAACTACGAGGACAGAAAAACACTGATCAAGAAAATGCAAGGCCTGGTCTTCAGAATACGAGTGGAAAGTAACAAGTCAAGAGTAACAACAACAGACTTAGAGTCAAAAGACTGGTATGTGGGCCACAGTTCTGCATCTTGGTTGTTGTTCACTCACTGAGTCATGTCCAACTCTTCATTACCCCGTGGACTGCAGCACGTCAGGCCTCCCTGTCCTTCACCATCTCCTGGAGTTTCCCCAAGTTCATGTCCATCGCATCAGTGATGCCATCCAGCCATCTCATCCTCTGATGCCCTCTTCTCCTGCCTTCAATCTTTCCCAGCAACAGGGTCTTTTCCAGTGAGTTGGCTCTTCACATCAGTTGGCCCAAATATTGGAGCTTCAGCTTCAGCATCAGTCCTTCCAATGAGTATTCAGGGTTGATTTCCTCTGGGATCAAATCGTTTGATCTCCCTGCAGTCCAAAGGACTCTCAAGAGTCTTTGCTAGCACCACAGTACGAGGGCATCAATTCTTCAGTGCTTTGCCCTCTTTATGGTCCAACTATCACAACAATACGAGATCATGGAGAGGACCACAGCCTCGACTATACGGATCTTTCTGCTTTTCACCACACTGTCAAGGTTTGTCATAGTTTTCGTACCAAGAAACACTTCTCTTTGTCTAATCTGAACCACACGGTTCAACTCACTGCCCTTGCATTTTCTCATTCGTGAGCTAGGCTCAAACCACAGGGTCTGATTACTATCAACTCAGTCACTTACTGGCATCCCCAGTGGCTCAGTGGTAAAAAATTCACCTGCAATGCAGGAGACCTGGGTTCGATTCCTGGGTGGGGAAGATCCTTGGGAGAAGGAAATGGCAACCAACTCTAGTATTCTTGCCTGGGAAATTCCACATAGAGGAGCCTGGTGGACTACAGTCCATGACGTTGCAAAAGAGTTGGACATACAAGAGTCACTTACTAGCAGTGTGATCCTGAATAAGCTACTTAAGCTTTCTGTGCTTCAGTTTCTTCATCTGTGGAAATTGGGTAATATCAATCTATCCCACAAAATTATGGTAAAGATAAACGGAGATACCTGGCACACAACGAAACAGTGAAGATGAGCTATTCCTCCTACTGTTTTCTAGCAGTAAATCTTGAAAACTACGGAAGTACTATAAAATATTTTGCAATGCACTATTTTCTTGTTGTTGCTGTTATGGACATTGACCCTGGTCCACTTGTTAAGCTGTTATGGGATTTCCATTGAGTTCCAGTGGAACTTTAGGTTCCAAAAAGTCCGCATGTGTCTAATCTTTACTGTCAAATATAAGCTGGCCCACAAATAAGGGGTACTCTNATTCCTCCTACTGTTTTCTAGCAGTAAATCTTGAAAACTACGGAAGTACTATAAAATATTTTGCAATGCACTATTTTCTTGTTGTTGCTGTTATGGACATTGACCCTGGTCCACTTGTTAAGCTGTTATGGGATTTCCATTGAGTTCCAGTGGAACTTTAGGTTCCAAAAAGTCCGCATGTGTCTAATCTTTACTGTCAAATATAAGCTGGCCCACAAATAAGGGGTACTCTCCCTCTCCTTCCTGCTCCTTTTGTTTCATAGTCTCAGCTGGAATTTCTTTTCAGAATTTCACACTAAGCCAGGGGGTTCTCCAACAGAGCAATAATTTGTCCATTTATTTGAACTATAGATATACGGCCACTAACCCTTTTCCTTGAGACAATGAATTATGTCTATATTCAGGAACATCAGTAACCACAAAAACTAGTTACACTGTTAAACTCTTCATATTTTTAACAAATAAAAAATTCTACTGTATAAAATGTTGCCTCATTAATATGTTAATAAAATGCTGTTAATAAGATTGGTTCAAAGGTGAACAAACATCTTTCTTTCTACTAAGACCTACTGTGGTAATGAGGCAGAAAATACAGGCTCATGAATATGGTCTTACAATGGGAAAAAAAAAAAAGAATTTTAATTCAACTGATGAACAAAGTGCCTTTCTGCTATTATTCGAACTTCTGATGTTGAATTTTAAATACCTTAAAAAAGCCTACATTTCCAGAAATTACAGAAATAGAAAACAAATCCATTTTGACTGAACCTAACTATAATATTCTCTAAAATAAAAAGTAAATTAGTACGGCACTCTTCTTTACAGTGTATACTCATGTCACAGGAGTGAAGAGAAAGTTTTAAAGGAGACTATGTGAAAAGGATAATTTATTCCAGAATAATTTACAGATAGAAAAGCATGTCGCAAATTACTCACGCAGTTCAAAAAGTTTCTTTAATACCTTCCTTGAAGTCTGATAAACATCCTCACTTCAAAAACGGGTAACAGTTTTGCAAATTGAGCAAGAGGACCCGATGATAGCCATATATAATCAGTTGTCACCTTGCAGCTCAATTAGCCCTCATGTAAAAACGAGGCATGTAAGGAGAAATGAGGTTTTGACATTATCTCTGCCAGCAAGATAATTACCCAGCCTTCATTTAACAGTAGGGCAACACTACTGTAGCAACAAATTAACTCAGCCCCATTTGCAATTCATGGTGTGTTTTCTCATTTAATACCATTTGTCTTACCCCAAGTGAATGTTTCCATTAGTTTTCTCTAGCACAGCAAATACTCAGTTTGACTCCACACATTGTATCACTGCGTCTATGCTTACCTTCCAGCAACTCTTCGAAAGCATATTCACAAAGCGATAGAGTCTCCCGTGTTTCTATTTTAGCTACCACTTTTCTCTGGTTCGTGTCCAAACAATACAGTAGGTGTATCTGTGTTCAGATCACCGTCAAAGAGATGAAATTCCCCATGTCTACAATCAATTTCAGAGGTGTTTTACCTTTGCGAAAAGAAAAATCAAGAAAGACAAATATTGCCAAGTTCTAACCTGGAAGTGAGGTCAAAGTGTTAGTTGCTCAGTAGTGTCCAATTCTTTGCAACCCCATGGACTGGAGCCTGCCCGGCTCTTCTGTCCATGGGATTTCCCAACCAAGAATACTGGTGTGGATAGCCGTTCCCTATTCCAGGGGATCTTCTCGACCCAGGGATTGAACCCAGGTTTCCTGCCTTGTAGGTAGATTCTTGACCATCTGAGCCACCAAGGAAGCCCCTTTCTAACCTGGGTACATTCATATACTAAGTTATTAATATATTTCCAGAAGACATTTTAGGAGAGAAACCTTTTTTTTTTTAATGTGCTGGCTGATATGTTTATTTAACAGCCTGAACAGACGACTCCATCATCTCCTTAATTTTCTTTCCACATTTAAGTTTTCCTAAGTGTGAACTTAAAAGCCACTCTCTGCTCCTAAAAGCAGCGACAGTTGAGGAAAACATTTTAAAAAGGAAGAGCGTTAATGTTTAAAGGGTCATTAGCACAGAAACCAAGAATTGTACAGTCATGAATGGGCCTGTCATTAAATTTCACGACTACTGATTTACTATTTGAGATTTTAGACACTGAACATTTCACTACTGACAATATAAGAGGCCCTTACAGTCCTCACAAGACTCAAGTCCCCTAGAACTGCTTCAGTACAAGACAAACCCATACAATGAATGCTTCAAACATTCAAATACGTTAAGTATATTAATTGATAACTAATGTATGTTAGTAGGACAAAGAAGGAAATTAACTCTGTAAGTGAATATATAAATATTCCAAAATAGGGGATTTCAGTTTTTAAAATAAACAGTCACTAGTCCTCATGAAGGAGAAGGCAATGGCAACCCACTCCAGTACTCTTGCCTGGAAAATCCCATGGACGGAGGAGCCTGGTAGGCTGCAGTCCATAGGGTTGCAAAGAGTTTGGCACTACTGAGCAACTTCACTTTCACTTTTCACTTTCATGCATTGGAGAAGGAAATGGCAACCCACTCCAGTATTCTTGTCTGGAGAATCCCAGGGACGGGGGAGCCTGGTGGGCTGCCATCTATGGGGTTGCACAGAATCAGACATTGACTAAAGCGACTTAGCAGCAGCAGCAGTAGCAGTCCTCATGAAATTTAGGGAGATTCCTGAGGAGCAAAACAATACTTTCAAGAGTTTTATTTCATTTACCATAAGATCTGTGTAAAACTACATTACTTTATACTCTCAGGAATTAGGAAGAAAAAGATATATGTATGCACACTTCACAGAAAGTTTCACTGCTAAATGGTTACTTTAACCTTACAAACTAGCAAATAAGTGTCCATGGTATACTAGATTTTTGTTTTTATTCTTTAAGCATTAAATAATTCAATATCACCACACTTTCAGTAACTAACTGTTCTACGGAATAGATTTAAGGCTTGACACTTAACATATAGACAAGCTGTATCAAAAAGAATGTTCTATGCTTCATTATATGGTCAAACCAGTCTCACAGCTCTAGTCAAAGTGATGGCAAGTGGAAGAAGATGAAAGAATCAATTGGTTTTTTTTTTTTCCAATTCTTACAAAAGCATTTTAGGAGGGAAGATTTATCCTCAATTCAGAAAAATCTTTTATATACTTGAATAATAGTCACCCAGCCTTGGCTTCAACAATTCAAATACAGAGAAAAAGATACTAAATAAAGACAAGGGAAAGTTAAATTTTCTTTTTGTGCTTTCCTGGTCTTACCAATCACACAGTCATCCAGTTGCTCTGAGGAGGGTAAAATGCTTAACCTGTAGATGTAAAATGCTTAACCTTCTATTATTAGCTCTAAAACTGAGTACGTATTATCACTATACCACTAGGCTTCCATTTCGTATACTGAAATAGTAAATTACAAAGAAAATGAAAGATAAGGAGTTATATTATCTTTGTTATACACAGTGAACACAAATCAACACGTGGTCAAAGAAATATGAATGGGTATTACATCCAGTATATGGGAAATTGATTCATCAATCCAATCACTAATGAAATATATAACGAAATACTCATTCTTCTCTTTCATTACTCATTAAACCTGCCTTTGGAAAAGATAAAGACAGGCAAGAACTTAAAAGATGGATATGAATTATCTTTAAAGTATGCAATTAAATGTACAGTAAAAACACTGATATACTACGACTGCATTTAACACAAAGTAGATAAATAAAATACGAAACAGACTTTTGCTAGTGCAGGAGTTTTTCTTCTAAGAAACTTCACAATCTTTAAAATGTAATTAAAACAATTGTTTCACTGGGAAATGTGGTTGGAGGATTACTCTGAGACTCACAAGAACATAGTCATTTTCAGGCAAATAGTTAAATACTAAAAGGTTTTTTATGGTATGAATATAGAACTATAAAATGTAACTATCATTAGGCAAATACAGCTCTTAATTATATCTCGCTTTGGCATCAGAGTATTGGCCTTTCTTTATCAACTCATGATCAGCACTGTCATTAATGTGGTACTTTATGCATTTTTAAAAAATCATCTCTAATGAAGCACAAAGATACTAAAACGATGCGGCTGTGATGTACGGGATATCTTACCTTAGCTGGTTTAATTCAAGTAATATTCTGTTGCATCCAATTGGCTTTGTGAACATACAAACATAATTCAGGAGAAAAGACCACGGGCAACGTTGAGGAGCAACTGATGAAACAGATTTATTTAGACACTATGGATGGATTGGTATGGATATTTTAGCTTTAAATATTTAAGAATATCTGTAGTCTTCAACAAAGCAATTCCACTGAAGTAATTTACTCTAGGGAAATAATAGTGTGTGTATGTATGTGTGTCGTAGAAGGGAGAATCCTGCATGTACAAAGATGCTAATCAGAGTATTACTTATAATAATTAAAATATGAGAACCTAAATAAAGGAAACACTTCACATCTACAGAATGGATATTACATAACTATTAATATCTATGGTTATGAATATATACTTATATGTTAAGGCAAAAGGCATGATTCAAAACTGTATGTACAGGGTACATTCATTCTTTTATTTCTTAGTTCATTCAAACACTGACTGCATGTCTGCTTCAGGCTATGGGCACACAGCAATGAAACAAGACAGACAAGAATATCTGCCCTCATTGGAGCGTATATTCTATCAAGAGGAGACATACAATAAACAAATACAGATGCTAGTTCAGGTAAGTGAGGTCCAGTGCTGGGACAAGAGGGATGTGGTTTCTAGTTAGAGAAGGCCTCAGACAAGTGAGAGGGTGAGCGTGGGCTGTACCCAATGGAGGAACATTACAAGAAACGAGTACAGCTAGGTTGGAAGCATGAAAGCAAGAAGGCCAGTCTTGCTGAGAGGAGTGAGCAAAGAGACAAGCAGAAATAGGTCAGAGAGGCCTGGGGGGGAGGCAGGGATGGGAAGAGGGTTGTACCGATGCAGCGCCTTGCCTTCTATGTTACTGTAGGCCTTCTGCTTTTACTCTAGCGAGAGAGGAGGCTTTAGAGGGTTTTGAGAAAAGGTATGGTGTAATGGGACTTCCATCAAACTGGTCACTAGCTGCTGCTTTGACAACAGACTGTAGGAAAGCAAAGGCAAAAGCCAGCAGCTTTCACATCAGCAACAAGATGAAAGTCATACAGAAAAAGACAAATATCATATGATACCACTTATATGTGGGATCTAAAAAAATGATACAAATGAACTTATTTACAAACAGAAGTAGACTCACAGACATAGAAAACAAACATATGGTTACCAAAGGGGATAGCAGGGTGGGAGTGGGGACAGATCAGGAGTTTGGGATTGACATACACAAATAGGTAAACAACAAGGAGCTACTGCACAGGGAACTATACTTAGAGTTATTTAAAAACTAGTAACTGATGTCTCAGACTAACTTCAAGGAAAGATTTTGGTAACCTACCCTTGGCTGGGCCTTTAGCAAGTACATTTACTATTAAAATTAACAACATGCTTTTAAATAGCCAAACAAGAAAGTCACATTTAGATAAGAATCAGTGATATATGGTGAAGAGGAATATTCTTGACAATTAATCAAGTACAAAAGATCTGGTTTTTCAGTGGTTACTGAGGCAATAATAAAACAATTGCTCTAATCAGTATAATCTTTTGCAATTTCAATGAAAGTATAACTTAACGAGTTAACTACCATATGTCAGGTCTGTTCCTAAAAATGTACTCAGTACTTCATTACAGCTTATGTAATCTAATATTTACAACAAACTTTATACATAAAGATAGAGAGACTTGCAAAGGTTATAAAACTTGAAGATCAATTTGCTGACTGGAGCCACGATCTGTCCAGTTCTGAGGCACAAACTCTACTCAACACCACATCCTAACAGACACAGTCTGTCCAGCTCAATGTGCGCTGTACCAGGAGAGTCGCTACACAGGACAAACACTTAGTTCTGAAGAGGCACCATCACACATTAACAGATGTGTGAAGCAAGATATAAGAGGTAGTGAAGGAATCATAGAAATCTCTATGATGTAATGAGGCTAGGAAGAGAAGAAAACAGGTTTTAGGTAATAAGAAGACAGATGAAAAGCTACAAATGGAAAATCCTGAGTTCTAATGTTAGGATTGTACGAGAGAATGAACATATGCTCTGGAACCAGGAAGATTTAGGTTCAAATCTGTGTTTCAAACTTAACCAGTAATGTGATTTTTAAAGTAAATTATGTAATCTCTTTAGGCATCACTTTCATCAGTAAATGTATAGGTAACAATATTTACCTCGAGAAGGCATTTCAAGCAATAAACGAGATAACAAATACAGCTTTGAACAAGGACTTGAAAGAGAAATTACTGGGTTTTTTAAAAAATTCCCTTTGCCAGCCCAAATGCCACTTCTACTCTAACTCCTCTACAAATACTGCAGCTCAAGACAGAGACAAAAGAACATTTATTGTTTTTAAATTAGTTCAAATCACCAGGCTCATACAAATATTCAAATATTTCAAAAATAATCCTGAATTTGCATTTTCTTTTTATTGATAAAATGTCAGGAAATTTACAAACTAATAATCAACAAAGTGATGATGAGTGGAGGTAAAATTCTGTATCAGGTTATTAAACAAAGAATTTATGAGGCCCTGGAAAGAAGACAATAATCACTGAGCTCATAAGGGTTCACTGAGAATAAGTCTTGCCAAGAGAATGAAATTTATTTTACTGGCAAGGCTACTATTCTGAAAGGAAGACGGAAAAATATGGTATATTACAACTTCAGAATGGTACCTCACAAGGTCTTTAATACGATTTTTTCGAATTAAGAGTAAACCATGGCTGGTGAAGAGTTGGGTGGAATTATAGAGAGTTAATTGATTAACACATTGGAATAAATTTGCAAAGAAGCTTCCAATGACAGACATCCTTGGTTCCTCCTGTTTAGTCATTATTATCAAAGTATTGGAATTAAAATACAGAAGGCTTGTTTCTTAAACTTAATGGTACAAGATCACAACAGATGACAGAAGTAAAGCAATAGGAACACTATGATGTGTGTTTTTCTTACACACACACAACACACATACTTCTTACTGCTCTAGAGAAAATGAAAGATTTCTACCTTGATAGAAGTTTATGTAAATTAGAGATTATAATTGCAAATTCATAGATATGCTCAACAAAAATATTAGCCTAAATGTGATGTGGCAAAACTCCTTTCCACTTCCATCCCCAAATGAAGCACTTCTAGGCTGTTGTAAGGTAACTCATGTACCATGGACAGAGGAGCCTGGTGGGCTACAGTCCAAACGGTCACAAAGAGTTGGACACAACTGAGCCACTTAGCACTGCAGCACTAAAGTAACTCATGTCACAGTGTCCAGAGGAAGAAAAGCAAAATATCCCATGGATCCAGTGGTATTTTACATCTGGATACTATATTTGAAATACAAGCACATTTAAAAGAGAACGATTAGAAAGGTGAAAGGGCTTGGGAAAATGTGAAAAATAACTGGTGATCTAGAATGAAAAAGCTAAGATGTAAAGTTCTCCCAAGTATTTGTGGGACTATCATGTGGCAACTCTTAGTACCTTTCACTTACCTGAACACCCATCTTATGGGTGAAAAAACTGAGGCTTAGAGAGGTCACACAGATAGCCAGCAGAAGAACTGGAACTTGGGTCTTGTGACGTTATGCTGTGTAATGCCCGAGAGCGAAACTAGAACCAATGAAACTGCGAAGCTAGATTTCAGGTCACTCTAAGGAAGAAATAACAACCAAACCTGTCTCGTCATGTATAAAGTTTCCATAAAGCCTGCACACAAAGGCAAATCTACATGGTGTTATCAAGAACAACTTCAGTCTATAAAAACACGTCATCTATGTTTCCAGACATCATGGGCACCTGTATAAGCTGAACAACCATTATGCAAGGTGGTCCACAATCCCTTAATCCGCCCAACAACCCCAATCAAACAACAGAATCCTACTAAGTACTAAAAATAACTTCCACAAGGTCTTAAGGCGAATACCTTAAAAGAGAATAAATAAACAGTGAATCAATTAAAATCCTAAGTCTTCTTGATTCTTTCTCCTAGAGTTCTGGTACCTTGGCCACACATTCAAATGCCTTTTAAAAAATATCAGAAGTTCTGACTGAATTGTTCTGAGATGAGGTCAGCTGTTGAGACATGGATATGTCTTCCAGACAACTGGGTACAGATGTGGTCATACCCACAGGACAAAAAAGCTATTAATACTTCTCTGGGGGGAGGGGAAGGGTAACCATGAAAAGTGAGAAGAAAATAGCAAATAGCCTGTTCAGGCATCTTCACAAAAATAAAATTCCAATGCAATTTCATACCCACGTAATATACATTCAAACAAACCTGAGACCCAAAAGATTATTTTATTTTGGATATCCAAATATTAGATCTATATCCAAAATATTAGAAGTACAAGAAGAAAGACAGTCTGACAAGGAAAGTTTAGGACTCACTCATCTGAAATATGCTTTTTAAACAAATAAAACGACACTTTTTAAAGTCAAATACTGTAAAAGATCACTTGTCTTTTGTACAAGTGGCAGATCTGTTATCATTCTCATCATATTGAAAGCTTATCCAACAGATGCCCTCTCCGTACCCTCCAGTGGCTCTTTGTGCACTCAAAATTAACCCCACTATCACAGTGTTTCTTGGATTAACCAATGTAAGATATTTGAAGAGGGTCTTTGTTGTTGCAAAATGAGAAAAGTTGCATTAAAAGCATTAAAATAATTGTGCTCACCTGGAGAAAAAAAAAACTCAGCAAAATAAGAGTGGCAGCATTTTATGGAAGCCATTTCTTGCAAGCAACTAATACAGTTTTCGAGCTCTTTAATTAAAGAGATATTCTTTAAAATTGGGAAGAAATGTTAACTTGAATGTCATCCTTTTCCTCCTAGAATGAATGACCTCTGATAAGTATCTGAACCATTCAGGCACAAACACACATAAAATGTGATATTTTTTTTTAATTCGACAAATACGAACATTAGGGTGGGCAAAACCAAAGCAAAGAACTATTTTCTAAATTTAATTAAATAGAGAAAGACAGAGCTGACAAGCAGGTGAGTTGTCTAAATAAATTTTATTAGATATTAAGAAAAGGAGTGTCATTTTTTGTTATAAGAGCCCAAGGTGACTGCTTAGGTTTTGTACTGCTAGTTAATTCTAGCTGGAGCACAAATCTTGTCTTCTCTTATAATTAATTCTCAGTGTCAAAACTGTCCGATGTCCTTTTCAGAATTAACCCATCCTGGCTGTTAATTATATTATAGAAATATGTTCAAATAATGTTAATGGTCTGATTCTAATGCTCACAGAACAAGTTATAGGTAAAGCTCAATTAATAACTGAGCTAAATATGTTTACTTAATTATTTTGCAGAGAACGTGAGAATGATTTGCTTTTTGCCAAAGTGATACCTGAAGAGATGAGTTTAAAAAAAAAAAGAAATATGTACCTTCTGGACATAGGCATACGATAGGAGCCACAGCTTGGATATTAAGACAAATCCTGATTATTCTTAGAAGTACGCATGACTGAAATATTATTTCTTAGATTAGGGGGTTTCTCAAATATTGAGAAACAGACACATAACAGAAACACAGGGACCAAGAAAAAGTCTTCTGAAGGGTAGTGCCACAAAATGTGCCTTTTAAACATTTTTATATATTCAATTATTTATTTTCTTAGTGGTCCATATTTCCATAAGTCCCATCCCAGACAGTGCCCCAGAAGTGGCCACAGAAATCTGAACTGAAACCAAGAAGCCCATAACTGTCCCAGGGAAAGCCTGGAACTGAGAGCTGGCTTGGAACTCCCCAGAGCTCCAAGAAGACTCGTCTAAGTCCAGGAAATGTCCTTCCCCTGGTGCCTGAGATGTACCATGACATTTGATGACTGCATTTAGTTTCTGGATGGTTTATCTGTCTGTGAACAGCTAGCATGTAACTTGTCAAAGTGAAATAAAACAATAAAGGAAGTAATCATAGAACTTAGAAAGGGGAAAAAAATGAATTTTTCTTAGCATGTATGATGGGTTAGCCATGTTGCTAAAATAATATATTCATCCAACGTCTCTCCTCCCACAAGCATTGTAATATATATATATTATTATCCTCATTTGCAAAAGCAGAAAGATTAAGTAAATTATCCCAAATCACTCACTCAATAAGTAGTAAGTCCAACCTGCCAGGTCTTTTTGGCTGCAAAGAGCACGCTTTTCTCTAGCAGTGTACAAAGAAAAGCAAAAAAAAGATCAATTCAGAGATAAGGTAAATATAAAATTCAGTCTCTTATGTGCATACTTGAATTGTAAATGATCATTTTTTTCCCCTCTTTAATTTCTGACTAACTTACACACAAGTTTGAGAGTCTAACGCACAGGCCTTTTCTGGTGTCTAAGGACTGACCCGGCCTATGGTGACTTTTGCACTTAGAATCAACATTCACAGGCTAAAAGAAAAAACAAGGAAAATCTTAAGGCTTCTTGATTCTTACACAAGAGGAGACAAAGACATCTTAAACAACTTGCTCAAAATCACAGCACTTGATTTTTGCAAAGCTGGGGTTGGATCTCAGATCTGACCCATGGCCAACGCTTCTTTCAGTTACAATGTACTGGGATTTTTTGCTTTGTTATGCTAGTTTTGTTTCTCCCTCAGCTCTGGAAAAGGCTGTAGCCATTAGTTATCATAAGAATATGATACAACCATGAAAATGTCATAAAAATCCTAGCAAAAGTTAGTATATTCAATCATTGCCTTAAAAAGAAAACAAATCACCTGTTTTGTTTTTTTTAAAAAATCAAATGGTATTAAGAAAAATATGAAACTAGGTAAGCTTACTTAACTAAAATACGATTTGTAGGTCAAAATTCCAGGTAGCTTAGATTTAAAATACAACTGATGTAAAAAAATCAATGCATCATGACATGAGAAAACTGTTACTGATTCTTTATGTGCTTCCAATTTGATTGCTTTGGCATTCCAAACAAATACATGGAAGTACCAGAAACCTATTAGTATGATAATAAAGCTTCGCTCCTGGATGTGTACAATCTCTTTGCTTGGAGGATAACAAACAAACAAACAAAAATCAGTGTAAAGATCTGTTCCAGATTTCAATAAAAGAATATTTGAACTAATTATAAAATGCAAAAATTTTTAAATGTTATAATAAGCAGATTTACTTCAATTTTAGAATAATCAGGTTGCCTTTCCTTTAAGGCCTTACAGAAACCCATTTCTACATGTCTTAAAAGCTAATAGCTTACCCTATTGTTCCTATTCTAGTTCATGTTTTCTTCAAAATTTCAACTTTTGAAAATACAAACCTAGCTTCAAGTTCTTATCCTCTATCACTATCCAAAACATGGTAAATACAATGAGTCCTTTTACACACAGAAAATAGTATAAGTTGATAGGAATATACTTAATAGTCAATGTTACGAGCAGAAAAAAATGGAAATATATAAAAGGCATATACCTATATACTAATGAATACGTATATGTGTGTATATATACATACACATTTATATACATCAACATTTGGAATGCTTTTGCTTGGATCATATATCTTCTATTCCCCTAAATCAAAGTTGTATAATAATTTTAAAATGCACTTTCTTGTTATGAATACATATTGTTCCTGTCATGTGGAATGAAATAACTGGAACAGTGATGACAAATTGGCTGCTAAATTCAATAATCTATTTAAAGTGAAAGTATAGGTTCTGAGAACTTAATATCGCTAAATTGCTAAGGTTTCAGTATTGCAAATTACATAATATTATAAAATACTGATTGCAAAAGAAACTGGGTAAGACTCTTCCTACCTTTGCTCAACCTATGTGACTCTTAAAAAAGAATCACATGTACACATCCATGCTAAAGGGGTTCCTAGATTTTTATATATTCTATGTACTCAATAGTAGCCAGCCACATAATTCTCATGCAGAACTATCCCCCTTTGAACTAAATGAATTCTGTTATAATGGAGAGTTGAGACTTGAAAAAAAAATTGCTTACAATTGCACATACAAGTGAAAAAGATAGCTAAGTCTAAATTAAGATGTTGGCTATGAGGTTTCCAATAGGACCTTGACATGACTGGTGACCTACTCATGACATGATCACACCAGTACGGATTTGGAATTCTATTAGTATTACCAGAGGAAAAAAAGTCAAGGAGTCATCAAGAAAACAAATCTATATCTTCTACTCCATCAGCCAATTACTGTTGTTAAAGTGGAATTAGATGGGTATTGACAATGCGAAGGGGAAAAGGATTAAGCAGATGACTGAATATATCACAAGCAGTGGTGATCATAGTTTGGATTTTTACCCCTGCTTCGTTTTTGCTGTACAAAGTTTTTTAAAAATTTCTAAAACAGGAATGTGCAAAGTGATTAACTACTGCTAATATGCCTGACAAAATACAAACCATAATATATTTGCTAACTGGATGATGCACAAATATTTTGACATAAGATTCTATTTTATACAAGCATATATTCAACAGCTTAGCACAGATTTACTAGAGATCTGTACCAATCCAGAAATAAAAGGACCCCTGGAGAGATTAAGTATTATTTTAATTTGCTAATATTTCAAGGAAGAAAATTCCCCAATTTTATTTTGAAAACGGAATCTTCTTTGCAAAAGTAAGGATAATGCACCTTAACTGATAATAAAACAAAACAGTTGTATTGCATGAGGAGGCAGTATAATATAATGCTTAGGAATGTGACCTTTGACTTTAGAGAGACCTAGTTTCAAGCTTGGGCCCTGCCATTTGCTATATGATCTTGAGCAAATTACTTAACCCATGTCTTACTTTTCCAAAGTAAGATATAATACCATGTCATATGGCTTGTGAGGATTAAATGACTGTGCTTGTATAAAAAAGTCTGGCATAGTATTCAATTATTGTTAGCTTTTGCTATTATAAAAAGTTAGAGCTATAGTTCTATGAACTCACCCACTTATTTTTTTCTACAGATAAATTCAGTTTTGTTACATTGTGATTAGGATTTCCTTGGTAGCTAAGTGGTCAAAGTCAAAAAAAACCTCATAAAAGTATTGGTCATCAATGCCAAGGTGGTATGTTAGAGGCTGATTTTACTCTACACCACACACCCTATTCCACTAGTGAGAGGGGGTGGGGCGGGGGTGGATCACAAAGCATAGGGCAGACTCGACTTAAAGGCAGGGGAAGAATTACTGGCCTAAACTACAAACATTACCATCAAGACACAAAAAAAAGGTCTGGGTGCTTAAAATAGGATTATTACATCCAGGGCTTGATTAGTTTAAATTCTGGTTAAAGTTTCGGGTACGATTTTTTTGCCATTTTCTCCTTGTGTCTAAGTTTTTATCCATTTATACTGCTTTTACTGATTGAGTAACACTGCCACCTTCCCCTTAACACAAAATTCATGTATTTTGATACTAAACATAATTATAGTCTTTGTTCTTTAAAGTCAAGTTTAGATGGTATATAAGAGATGAGTGTATTTATGCCAGTCTAAAGTATCAATGTGAAAAGTAATCAGATGAATAGATCATTGAACTTGGATCTATCATCATCTCATGCTACCCGTCTGTCTTCTTAGTGTGTGATTATAAATGAGTGATCCTCTCATTCAGCCTAGGTCTATGATGACTGATATTCTAGGTTAGTTAAAATACGTAAAGAGTTTTCACTTACAGTATCAGAAAGTAACTTTATTCACACTTAGAAATTAGGGTGTATCATGCCTACTCATTTTAAATCTTCACGAAACTCTTATTTTTAATAAATTGAGGTAACTTCATTTCTCAGTCTGATCTTTTTACGAATATAAGTTCTCCTACACTTAAAATTCACAAAATAGTATATAAAGGAATATGACTTAGTTTTGTAATTCAAATAAAAATAATTTTACAATAACATTAAAAAGTAAAAATATACTGTTTAAAGAAACAGTTGCAAAGAAGGCCAAGAACACAGTAAGGAATGTAAAGGTTTCCAATGGTAGTTCACTCGAGAAAAGTCACAAAAAATGCTAAGAGGCATGAAAATGTGTTACTAAAACTTTAGCTCTAGTTTAAAAATAAAACTGTAATCAAGAATAAAAACACAAAGAGATGCCTAAACACAGACAAGGAAAAAAAAACAAACCTCTAGCAAATCTAATAAATTTAACTTGCCCTGCCAGATCTTTTCAACTTATTGGAAAATTCACTTGACTTAATATTGACACACAGATGTGTAAATCAATACATTCAGAATGAAAGATATATTTTAATTTAAAAATGTTCAGACTGCAGCAGTAAATCTATGCACTTAGTACATAAAAATCATCAAGAGTTTAAATGCTGAGGTACAGTATTGGGGCTAGACAACACCTAAAGGTGAATGCAAATACTACATTTTCACCACAAAAATGTTGACTTTTTAGACTGCATGTTAGGGCAATCTTTACAAAATTTACTGAAATATAATTATACATAACAGATAAGCTGAATTTCATTGAGAATCCATCAAAGCCTGCAACAGGGCACCACCTATCTGCTGTTTATAAAAAGTCCTATTTTTATATACAACTAGCAAGCTATTGTGATTTTTCCAAATGAAATGGGAAATGAAGTGAAAGTATCCCCTAATCTCAGTGATTATTATGCAGTCCACAGTTTTAACTGGTATTCAATATGGTAAGCTGATTAAGATTTTTGAGCAAACTCCAGGAGATAGTGGAGGGCAGAGGAGCCTGGCACGCTGCAGTCCATAGGATCATAAAGAGCTGGACATGACTTAGCAACTGAACAACAATTAAATTAAGATGGGTTAAAATATGAAATACACAATAGATTTTTGAGTACAAAAAATGTCAGATATCTCATTATTATTTTTGCTAAAATAATTTTACAAATACATACACACATTTTCAGGATACAAAGCCAGAAATAATCACGTGTTTCACTTAGTAAAATGTATTACACAGGAAAGCTAGACTTAGACAAACATAAGAATATAGTTTCTCTGTCTTCTTAAATAAATTTACCATATGTGTACAAGTTTAATTTGGTCAATCACATCATAAATCCAAATGATCTTTAGATTGGGAATCCCTCTCTTCCACATATTGCCCATCAGATATAAAAAAATGAAAACTAATAATCATAATTCTGATCACTGGTAAAATAACCTTTCAACTAACAAATCTGAAAGTTAATAGGGAAATGTTATATCCTGAAAAATTCTGTTTCAAACAAAAATGGATTAAGACATGTTTATATTTACTAAGTGAGTGAAGTGAAGTCACTCAGTCGTGCCCGATTCTTTGTGACCCCATGGATAGTAGCCTGCACCAAGCTCCTCCATCAATGGGATTTTCAAGGCAAGAGTACTGGAGTGGGTTGCCATTTCTTTCTCCAGGGAATCTTCCCAACCCAGGGATCTAACCCACGTCTCTCACATTGTAGACAGACGCTTTACCGTCTGAGCCACCAGGGAAGTCCTAAATACGACTAGAGCCAAAATCTCCCAATTATCTCAAAATCACAGTAAAGATTTGCACCTCATATCCTGCCTATAACTTTTCTTTATAATTAGTATATAACTTTCCTTCAGTAATCATTCTTTACTCTTGTCATCCTTCTCTTTTAAAAATTCCCCTTCCCCAATCATCCTCTCAAGTTTTGCTAATTAAAAGAAGGATCCTCAGACCAGATGTAGCAACATTTTCTAGAAGCTTCTTCAAAATGCAAAAATCTCAAGCCCCACCCCAGACTTACAGAATCAGAATTTACATTTTAACAAAGTCCCCACACCCATTCTCCAAGATTTGCTGGGTGACTAAGAAGTATTGCTTTAGATTTGCTGGAAAGAATTTCCATCTTCACAGTGTGTTTCTCTTGTTCTTATCCTTTACAGGTCTTGACTGGTCTTCAGGATAATAGCGTTAGAAAGCATCTTAGAAATCACTGATTTCAAACTTTCACGTTACAGATAGGCACACTAGAAATAAGCAGAACACCGAGCACAAGAACCTTGCATAAAAAGGCACTGATAAATGTCAAGTTGCAAGACAAAGGCAAGAAGAGAAATTGAAGCTGAAAGGGATTAAGGTCTTACACAAGTTCTTATGGTTAATTAGTTGCAGGGATAAAACAACAATCTGTCTCAGGCTGATTCCAATGCCCAATGCTCCATCCAATACAAGAGGCTACTAGCAAGACAGGGCCAGAGTTTTGGAGGGATTCCGGCCCTCCTCACTCCTTGCTGGGATGTGTAACAGAGTATGCCTCTTGTGACTAGGTGTATGTGTGCATACATGTGGACACTCATGGGAACACACATGCATGCCTAGTTCTGGAGTGCCTTGCAGAGCAATAGTTTTACTGATACCACTTAAAGCCTAAATTCAAGTTTTACAAACATGGTGTCTATTTTTTCAGTTTGAAGGCAAATTTCCTTCTCTACAGTCTTTGATCATCTTCACTTCTATCAAAACATATCTGAGGTAGCTGAGAGGTGGGAATCAGGGGGTCATGAGTAAAGGTCACATGAGGTACACTGCAAACGGATGCAGCAGCCTTAACTGGCTGGGCACTATTACTTGAGCTGGTCCCTGTTCATCTCTCCTACTTCTTTTCTTTCATATACTTCTTCCTCTTTGTCACCCTCTTCCTGTTCCATTGCCCTTGTTCCTTTTCTTTAACTGCCACAGAACAGACAAAGTTCAAAAATTAACTTATACATGGCTTAACACTCTTGGGGAGAAAAGCACTACTCAAATTATTACTAATCATAACTTATAATTGTATAGTATTTTAAATTTTGTACCAAGTATGTTTATAGAGCATTTTCAGAAAACTTTTCTTAAAGCTATCACAATACCATAATGTCAAAATGCTTTTGGTAATGACAGTGAATATGAAGACTGACTCCATATAAGGACATCCTATGGTCATGGCAAATATGTTTACATTTTCTCAATTAATAACATGCTATGAAAAATCATGAGAAAAAATATTTGCGGGATAAGACCAAAAAAATAACAGAAAGGGCAATACTACATTTATAAAATTTTACTTTTAAAAAAGCAAAAATACCTGTTAAAAAATATATTATATGTATATAGTGAAGCTAAAAGATGAATGTTTCACATCAAAATATCACAGGGCTAAAAACAATGAATTACATCATGTCCTATCAAAGACTAGAAGAAAGTGGGAGAATGTAAACAATTCACAGTATATAATCAGTCAACAAATTACTAAACATAGAAAACTTTAATGATTTAAATAATTGCCTTGGTTACTTATTCAGCCTTACTCAACAAAGTTTGAGTATAAAATATACTTAACTATAATTAACAGACACCTAGAGGTTGTAGAGTTTATATTACAACAGAAATAAACTACTGAAATACACCAATCATTGTAAGAATGCCATATATGGATAACTTTATTATAAAAACAATAGAAATTAGAACTTTCAAGACTAAACTTCTTGGATAGGATGCAGTAAACATGGGTAAATGAAAGACTACTAATGTCTCATAAATAGTCACTGAATTTAGACTCCCCCCATTAATAGCACAGATGAATTAAACAGTAGATGAGTTACAGTTACCTCTAAGGCAAGGCTGAAGGAATTACCTACAGTGTGGGACAGAAAAACAATGGAATGGAAACTAGGAGAAAAGGGTTATGAGACACTGAGAGTAAAATGAGGAAGTGCAACACACATCTCATCTGGAGTCCTAGAGAAACAGAAGAGGCATAATAAACAAAAGAGAACACTCAGATAAGGGCTTAACAAAAAGCTGGTTAAAGACAGAAATTACTAGTTGTAAGAAAGACAACATAAAAGCGGGGTCAATAAATTCATATCTGTGCATAATGTGAAACTACAGAATATCAAAAAACAAAAAAAAAAAAAAAACCACCCAGCCAGAACGGGGGTTGGGGGGAAACAAAACCACATTGTCTAACATGAGTCTGACAACAGGTTGCTTAACAGCAACAACAAATGCCAGGAGCCAGTCACAGAGTACATTCCAAGTGCTGAGAAAAATGATTTAACCCAGAATTCTATATGCAAAAAAAAAATCTGTTCATGAACAAAAGTGAAATGAATCCAGTTGCAGATTGAAAACAGCAAATTTACCAGTTATAAACACTAAGATACCTTCTAAGAACATACTTGAAGAAAAGGATCTTGCAAGGAAAATTTAAGACTATGTAAGAAGAAATGCTAAGAATCTAGTAGATTTTTAAAATCTAAATAAATTATATATTAATATTAATATATAATTCATACATCAATAAAACTAAAAAAATTGGAGAAGAAGAGAATGTTTTGGCTTGAAGAAGTATGATCAAAATTAGTTTCATGGTCTTTGTATTGTCGGAAGTCCTGACATTACTACCCACGTACCTTAAATTTAACACACAGCTGAGAACTCAATATTTCTTAAACAGCCAGGCATTTTTACAACTCTTCATCTTTGGTTTGCTGACCTAAAGTACTAGACTTGGAATTGGATGACCTAAGTTTCTGCAAAAGGGATACCTACAAACAAATCTATGCTGATGCTCACAAGAAGCCCACAGTTCATTCAGTCAATACTCTCACTAATAAACTGAGTTCCTACAATGTGTCAGACATTGTTCTAGATACAAAAGAGAGAGGCCAACAAGACAGACAAGAGTCCCAGGCCCTAGAAGCATAAATTCTAGCAGTTGGAGAAAGCAGATAAGAAAAAAAAAATTTTCAGATTAAGTTAGGTGCTATAAAGGAAAGGGAAAAGGTCACATAAAGGAAAGTAAGTAAAAGATGGAGGGAAGTAAGTGATCAAAGTAACTTTGCCTAAGACTGTGTAACAGTGTGAGTCAAACAGAGCTCTAACTCCAAATCTCCTAACCATGCTACTATATAACACTACCTTTCCTATTTTTTGTGGAAAGACCTGATCAGTCAAAGTCACAGCTCAAATACCCTTTTGATAACCACTAGTAAAAGCAACTATTCTCTTTTTTTCCTGGTCTCAATAGTGCAACTGGTTTAAGTCTCTGCAGTGGAACTTACACTTTTCTCTGTGTACACGCAAATGCCTGTAGGACCTTTGAGAGCAGGGACATTGTGTTGTTTATTACACTGGATTTCAGGGGCCTGGTACATAGAAAATCTCAATACCTTTCTATTCTTCAACTCAATAATGATTTTGATTTTAAATATAGTCAAAATAAGTGGCATTCATTTGTATGAACTATATTTTCTTTAATTAAAGATTCAGGCATGCCATCAAAGAGACAAGAATAAATGGTAAGTGTTTTATTCCCTTATAGTACTCCCATGGCCAGTATCAAGTGCGATGTTTTGTTTTTTTTCCTTTATTGGCTATCAAATCTTAAAATGTTTTGAATCTGAATATCTTTAGTTAGTGTGCAGCTGTCTCCCTGACACCAAGTTACTTCCCACATATATGTATATATTATCTGCTGGCCCCTGAAGGCATTTTGAATTTGGACTCCAAAAGTTAATGTGTAATAATAGTGTCTTTACAGCTCACAAAGTCCTATGACATATCTTATTTCATGTTACCTTTTATTATCCCTATTTAGGGATGAGGAAACTGAAGCTCAAAGTGTTTTCTCCAAGGTCATATAGCCAGTAAATCTGAGAGAAGGAATTCTGATTTCTGGTTCTGTGCTTTTGGCTTGCCCGATATCAGTAGGGGCTAACACATGGTTCTCTGGCTGATAAAGTGACGGCAGTGGGGACGCTGAATGAGAGGAGAGATGCCTCCTGGCAGGGAATTTTACAGGTAAGATTTTAAGGAAAATGTATTTTGATGAATGGGCAAGATTCCCCCAGACTGACATGAAAAGGGTGATATTTCAAATGGTAAAAACAGCAGGAGCCAACTGACAGATGTTGGAAAGTCCAAGACTTATTTAGAATCCATCAACTGAGGGGGGGTTAGGATGTGAAGATGGGAAGACAGTGGAAGTCCTGGTGGCAAAGACCTAGAACAAAAAGAAAAGGAATATACATGCTTTTGGTACACTAGTAGGTTTAATGTTAGAAGTCAAATGGGGCACAGAGATCACGTTAGAAATTGAGGAAAGTTGATGATGCCAAGAAAGTAAGTAAAGAAGGAAAGACTAAATAAGGAGACTAGTTAGGATACATCAATGGTCAAAGACACTGAACTAGAGAATTGGAGAAAAATAATTACTAATTCACCTTTTTTAAAACATACATTTTGCTTGAAAAATGCTGAAGTTTACCTGGCAATTCCAAAAACTATGGTTAAAAATGTTAAAAATTTCAGTCTCCAGGATGAATTCACATTCAACTAGAAAAGCTATGGAGAGGCAGGTGGGGAAAACAGAAGAGGATTCTAGACCACAATCTGCTTATTAGTTAAGTCAGTTACTTATCTCTTCAGAATCTTAACTTCCTTTTTTGGAAAAAAAAATGCTGTTACCCTTTGCAAAACTGAATGCTACCATGCAAAGGTAACAACTGTGATCTTACAGTTATTGTTAAAATCTTCATTAATGAGAGTAATAGAAAAAAACTATTAACACTTAAGCAATAAATTGACTCTGCATTATTAGCCAATGTTTATAAAACCACCAGAGGAATACCACTAAAATCTATTATTGGCATTTAAAAGAGAAGCGTGTTTCAGCTGATCTTTTTTATGTAAAAGAGCATTATTTGATTTACTTTCCTATCTAATGTGACGTGAAAATAAAATTAGAAGGTACACATAAGTCAAAGATTACTTTTAAGGTTTTCACAGCTAGCTAAATTTATTAAAACCTCTAATTTGTTAATATAGAAATTAATTTGTTAAGTACCAATGACTAACACACTTTATATTAAAGAATCCATATATCAAAAAATTAATAAATTCACAGTTAAAAAAAAACGCAGCACTAGTTTTAGATGAACAAAACCTGTAATTCATGTCTGATCTTTGCCTTAGAAAGCATGTGTTTTCTTTACCAGTTAGCTCAATTAATGAATGCTATTTCAGCTATTCTGGCTATACAAATTATATTTTTTTACCTGCTAAATTAATCATATGACATCTTATATATTAGTGATGATACAAATTTGCCAGTGAGTTACAGGTTTGATTCAAATTAATGTCACTTTCATTCCTAATAGTATCACCTTCAAAAATATATTCTAGAATATTAACTGATATAAAAAGTATCAACACCAAGCCTCAAAACATGCTGACTGCAAGCACATTTTGGTAGATTTGTGGGAAAGAAAACTGATTCTCTTTCATTTTTAAATTTTATGTAATAGCACAGTAAAAGTGCAGATGGAAAAGAAAGGGGGATACCAATCTGACTTCACTGTGAAATAAACAAAGAAAGGTACACAATTAAAATGACAAAATCAGTGTTCACCATCTAGTATCTGAACATCTACTTTAAGTCTAATGATAATATGAAATGCTCATGCATTATGTACTAAATTAAAAAAACCAGAACAACTACATTCTAAAATACCATGTGAAAANACAATTAAAATGACAAAATCAGTGTTCACCATCTAGTATCTGAACATCTACTTTAAGTCTAATGATAATATGAAATGCTCATGCATTATGTACTAAATTAAAAAAACCAGAACAACTACATTCTAAAATACCATGTGAAAAACCAACCTGATTTCACACTTTAGGATACATTAAAAAAGAACAATCTGAAAATGTATACATAGAGATTTAAAAAGTAAATCTGGAGATTAATGAAGGGAAGACCTCTGTGTCAGACACACAGAATATAGCTGATTGCTATGTTTCCTTTTGGGTTACTGCTATCAGCGGAAAGGAGGCTCCCAATATGACCCTAATCCAAACGAGCATTCCCTCTTCTTTGTACCAGATACTTACACGGAATCGTGCTGCTACTCTGTCTTTCTCTCCACATTTTGATTCGAGAAATGGATCTCTGACAACAATCATCTAATAATCACCAAAGTGCATCTTTTATGAATTTGGCCTTTCCTCAAGAAGTTAAGACTGAAAAGTCTTTTAATCTCTTTCTGAAAAGAATTACTGGATTGCATTTAAGTTCAAGTTCAAGGGTATTAAAATGTACAGTGGAGAGTGAAAAAGGTGCTAGGTTATAGATTTTAACTTCTTAACTAGAAAACTGACTCAAAATAGATTTTCTAATTTACAATGAATCAAAAGAGAAAACATTAGACCATAGCAAAAGTGGCACAAATGTATCAAAAACCAAATGAATAAACATTTGAGGAGATTTATTATTAGAAATTGCAATAAATTTTGGAAAGATGAATTGATTTTAGTTAAAAGGTATAACTGACAATTTATTGGGCGGGAAGATGCATTATTTTCCAATTGTTATCCATCTACAGTAAAACTGATTTGTGTCCTATTGTATTTTATGGAAAAGGAGAGTGCAACTTTCAGTGATTTAGATTAAATGTATTAATCATAACCAGGCACTGTGAACTATATATCTACTATTAAAGAAGATTTTTGACATTTAATTCTGTAGCAATATTTTGGCTCTGTACCACTCTTCCTAAATCCAATTCCTGCTACAGTTGGCAGGTTTCTCCCTTTTAATTTTATGAGGCTTAAAGTAGCATTTAACCACCCATGCGGTAAATAATGCGGGATTAGAAATATTTAGTGTTTTGTTTCCCTTTCAAGAGTGGTAATCCATCAAATCCAAAAATGTTCTCTAAAATTTTTCTATATTTTTGGCAATCTCTAATATACGATACCATAAAAACTATAAAATTAAATAAAATGCATTACATAGCCAGAATAGATCTGCTTTTCTAAAGAACTGTGTGAACCAAAAAGAACATATAAAGATCACTTTGAAATAGCAACAGAATTCCCTAATAAAAGAACAAAATAAAGTAAAACAAAACAAAAAAAAGGATTAAAACATGATACTTGATTAGAATGTTTTAATTTTATTCCCTTGGGTAATGAATCTTAATGTGTGTGCAAATTATTTCTAAGCAGTTTAACCATTTAATACATCTAAACCACATACTATTGAGAGACAAAGTATTAGAGTTATATAGGAAAACAATTATTAAAACATCTAGAGAGCTAGGTATTTGGCTAAGTGCTCTATACATGCAAAAATAAATTTTATGTTTAGTACATTATCTGGTACACATTTGTCTGCAACAAATTAAACACAATCTTTTTCTCATACAAGTGAGGCACAAGATGAAAATGTAATGACTAACCTACAGAAGTTTCTAACTATAATTTAGAATAGTAACAAAACACTTTTACATTTAACATGTGAGCTTAAAAAGAATTAAAAATTTCAATTAAAAAGTATAATTCTTCTATGAATCAAAGTAACTACTGGAAGTAAAACTGACTTTAAACAAAATCAAATTCCACTTTTAAAATTTTAATTTAATGAAATGTTCACTTGGTTATTAGTGAATCCAAATTATTACAATAATCACACTATAACTGCACGTGGTACTCTGAGATACATCAAAGTAATAAAGTAACCTGTCAAATAAGTAATTATCTATATTTAATCTATATATAAAACAAATGGTCCAGAAATGAGTAAAGTCTGTAATTCACTCTAGACACACTGATGCCATATATTCATGGTTAGAACATCTAATTTCTTCATGCATATTCATATCTTAATTCACTTTAAGTTTATGATGACTGTTATGAAAATAAGTGTATGTCCTCAAAGTGTCTAAATGAAATCAAGAACCACCTACCAAAAATAATCTAAAAAGAAAATGTGTGTGTGTGTGTATGTATGTGTTTGTAAAGGCCCTTTTTTCATATATAAAGTGTCTGCCTTGTCCTTGGTTTCATAGTGCCAGACTGTGAAGCTTGGAATTATATAGTGAGAAAAATAGGAGGAAAGAAAATTCATCCAGTCAGCTAGACAGCCAGCACCTCTAAGTAACATTACAATGGAAAGTAAAGGCATTTCAAGAACAATCATATGATCAATATATATAATTATGTGTTTAAAATGTGTTAGCAACATATATGTACAATATGCTGAAGAAACTGTAATATATATGAAACAATTTACTGAAGAAACAAGATGTTCAATCAAGGAGTCGGATTAATTGGTTTTTCCTATAAACAGACAATTCCAAAGACTAATTATATTAGACCTGTACTAGTACTTTAAGATGCTAACTGAGGAAGGAGGACTAGGGGAAAGTTGTGATGCTAATAAATATGAAGAAAGCTAATGCCAAATTCATTGCATGAATTATTTCCTTCAACATAATTTGCAACAACTTAAGAATTAACAATAAAAACTCATAAATCTTTCCTCAAAATAAGTGAGTGAGTTGAGTGAAAGTCTCTCAGCTGTGTCTGACTCTTTGCAATCCCATGGACTATACAGTCCATGGAATTCTATACAGGCCAGAATACTGGAATGTGTAGCTGTTCCCTTCTCCAGGGGATCTTCTCAACCCAGGGATCGAACCCAGGTTTTCCATATTGCAGATGGATTCTGTACCAGCTGAGCCACCAGGGAAGCCCAGTCAAATTTTGAAATAGACCACCTTTTCAAGCTGACAAGAAATTTAAGTGTCAGGTCTCATGGTATCAAAAGCTAACACTCAAAAAAAGCTAAATTACTAGAGGTCCAGCTAAAAATACAAAAAAGAATGTGACTTCTGATAATTTTCATGTGTAAGAAAATCAGCATTCAGAAGACCTGGCTCTGATCCTTCATGATGAAGCTAATTCTTTGAAAATCACTTGAGTCCACACAATGAAATTACAGTAAGACTTAAATCACAGGATGCTGGGGTTTGTAAAGATGCTCTTTACAAAATATTCCATTCTAATAAATATTTATTGCTGTCACTCACCTTTTTGGATATGAAGAACCTAACTGATGATGAGAAAGAAAAGACGTAAATATCAGCAAGGACCTAGTAAGTTAAATCAACAGGTACAAAAGGAAAGGAGAGAAAAAAACTTGTGAGAAAAAAACGGAAGAGTTGATAAGAAACAAGGAGAGCAGAGTTAGATGATGAAAATTATTACACTGACAAATACAACATTATCCAATTCAGTAGATTTAACTTGATCAACTAAGCACAGAGTAATTATGTACCCAATATATTCACTAGATTGACCAAACTATACATAACATAAGATGTATTATTTCAGTGGGGCATTAGGCCTGTCAATTTTTTACAAATTAAAAATTAATTGGAAATATTTTTACCCTTGAAGGGCAAGAGGTATAGCTTGATGGCTAAGTTTTTAAGGAGTGTGCCACAGGGCCAGAGTTTAAATTCTGACACTAACAATTATAAGCAGTGACCTTGAATAAGTCATTTAAGCCATTTGCCCCTGTTCTTGGCTTATAAAGTGGAGAGGAGAATAATATTTATTTCAATAGGCTTTTTCGGGGGGGACATTAAATAAATTAACATACATAGATTGGAGTACCACCTGGCAAATACAAACTCAATAAATGTTAGCTAATATAATTAACAGTATTCAAATATCTGTCCTTTCATATTAGTTACACAAAATAAAAAGAGAATTATTTAATAATATACTAAAATGAAACATTATGTCGCCAAACAAAAGAATAAAAATAGGTATCATTTATAATCTCTTAGACTTTTTTTAAAGTTTAAAAATCATGGTTAACTGGTCTTTGTTAACTGATGCTTTTGTTAACTGTTAGCAAGCAGATTAACTGATGCTGCATTTGTATAGATGGGTATGAGAACAATTGGATATAGGGCACTTCTTGTGATACTTGTCTCTTAAAATCTGTGAATCTATTACTTTAAAAAAAAAGAAATTACTAGGTAGCATTTATCAATAAATGTAACCAACCAATAATCACACATTTCAGCTCCCTCTCAAAGCCTCACTAAAACGACAGTAAGGAATAAAAAGGTGTAACTTCACAAGGACAAAGGAGACAGGAAAGAAGATACCAAGAGGCAATCTATGTTCACAAAATCACAGAAGAAGAAAACAAAACGAACGTGCAGCTAACATTCTCCAGCAATGGGGTAGGGAGAGGGTGGCAATAAAAAGTAAATGGACTGAAGCAACAGGTTCCAGAAAGTTTCAGAAATTGGAGCCTCCAGATATCTCTTAAATAGGGAACCTATTTTTTAAAGTTGATTCTTGGTCCCAATCCTTGGCCAATCAGTCACAGAACATTACCACCCCACCACCCCTTCCCTAGATCCCAATTGAAGCACAAAATGTATGGTAAGATGATGTGAAACTAGAAATGGCCACTGACATTTCTTTAATAGAATTAAGAGAATTCAGTGAAAGTCTGCAGACAAAGTGCCTGGTTTTCTGTTTGCAATCAAAATGATGGTGAGTGGAGTCAAACATGAGCCCACCCCACTCCCAACCCCTGACATCCTACCCTGCTTGAGACAGGAGACTACTTATTAGATTATTGGGCTTCACAGGTGGTGCAGTGGTAAAGAATCTGCCTGCAATGTAGGAGAGGCCGTCAGAAGGATTGCCTGGAGGAGGAAATGGCAACCCATTCCAGTATTCTTGCTTGGAGAATTCCATGGACAGAGAAGCTTGGTGGGCTACAGTCCAGAGGGCTGCAAAGAGTCAGATATGACTGAATGACTGAGCACAGCACATTCAAAGGAAATCACTATGGATAACAACATTTAAGGATCCCCCAACCAAAAGGTGAGCATCTGTACATGGGGCATCCAAGCAGCTTCCTAGTGCCCTCTCAGATGGAATCTTACCTGCATCACATCATGAAGTACATAAAAGGACAAATTAAAAGCAATGAAGAAGGAGTTCCCTGGAGGTCCAGTGGTTAGGGCAGGGTGCTTTCACTGACAAGGGCCTGAATTTAATCCCCAGTCTGGGAACTAAGATCGCAAAAGCTGTGTAGTATGGCCAATGTTTTTAAGAAAAAAAATAATTAAAAAAATGAGGAACTTAGATACTAACACTGGTAGGAAAAGATGTTACTTAAGGTTGTGGTGGTAGAAAACTCCCTAAAAAAAGTATAAGGAAATACCCAGTAGATCCTATCAACATTTAAAATATTATTAAGTGCATATTGTGGGCTAGGAGCTGTACTCCTGTCACTGGGGTGCTATGTGCTTGGGGATACAGTGCAAACATAAGCAGATGAATTGTTTAGCTGCAAAATTGTGCCTGACGCTGCGACCTCACGAACTGTAGCCATGGAATTTTCTAGGCAAGAATACAATCTGTGTCTCCTGCATCTCCTACATCGGCAGGCAGATTCTTTACCAATGAGTCACCAGGGAAGCCCCGTGAAGATGAGTAACAGTGTAAAATAGAAAGGTCACCCATGAATGAATGAAAGAATGGTGTTTCAGAAGATGGAGTGATCTTTGAAGTGTGATAAGTTGGAGTAGGTTTTGAAGAAAAGGTATCGAGCCTGAACTACTCCTTTCAGAACATGAATCTAACGGTAAGAAGATGGGTGCACTATTGTGACAAAAGTATAGAAAGAATGAACATGGCTAAGGGCAGGTTGAGGGACAGGTAGGGATGCTATGACCTAGTAACATCTGGAAAAGGGTGAAGTGTTACCTATAGGTCATAGGTGACCAGGGAAAGTCAGTAGGAAAAAACCTGACTTTGATGATAAAGGGGGTAAAAACTTTTTTTTTGGCTAGGGTATAACCATGTTTTTAAAATGTCTACATAAAGTCACATGTGATATGGATTAGAGGGAGGAAAACTGGAAGAAAGACCAGCAAGGAGACTAAGGTACCATCAAAATGTAAGCTTATGAGTAACTATGATAGGGCACTGACAGATGAAAACTGGAAAGAAAGGGCTAAAAATATAGATAAGAAAAGGAGTGAGATACAGACATGTCTAGATGTGGAAAGAGTGGAGGAAAACAGAGATAACACATAAAACTAAAATATTAATTGAACAATGAAAAACAACTTAGGATCAGTGCAATTGAAGAATGAAAAACAACAGGATCAGTGTGTCGGTTAGCAAATAGGTCTCTCTTCTCTCTCCATGTCCCAATTAATTTTCACTAACCAAACTGCAAGCTACTGAGGGACAAAGACATATCTTATTTCCCCACAATGAAGATACCACATGCCTTCATTACATATGCATAGAAATGAACAAAGAAGTCTATAGCTGAAAACACAATTAAGCAAGACATCAAGTTCCTGAGTCAGAGGTAACATACACTTATTTTTTCATCCAATAGTTGATATATTATACTTCTTTAAAACATTCTCGTGGATCAAAAAATTAGGAGAATGTATCAAAGATATACATATGTAAATTAAAAGGGATGACATAAAATCTAAGTAATAATTTTATTTTTGGGATTATGTAGTTTTAAAAGAAACATTTCTAGACTGCTTCTGTGTGCTGTGCTTAGTTACTCTGTTGTGTCCGACCCTTTGCAGCCCCATGGACTGCAACCTGCCAGGCACCTCTGTCCATGGGATTCTCCAGGTAAGAATACTAGAGTGGGCCGCCATGCCCTCCTCCAGGGGATCTTCCCAACCCAGCGATCTATACACTTTAAAATCTATACTATATACTTCAAAACTATACAAAATCTGAAAGACTTCAAAAAGGCCAAGTACACACCATTGTATATTACTATGATGGTAAACTGTTATAAACAAAGATCAGGTTTAAATATGAAGTTCTAAAAGGAAGATGCTATACTGTGAATGACATAAGTCATCACCTCTTGGTATACACAGACATCATTACACTTTTAGTTTATTCCTCTATTAAGGTACTGGTAAATGTTTTGGACACTTGTGATTTAACAACAAAAAAAATTTTACAAGTTTTATTGGCTTAAAGTATGTATACCTGTTGGCATGTATCTCGTTTGTCAGAATCCAAACGAGACTGGATGACATGTAAAAAATATCTGGTTATCATTCGCTAACTATAGCATAGGGACCCCTTTTATTTCTAAGACTTCTTAGTGAATTCTCAGTTGTTCAAATTGACCTTCAGTTGGAGGATGTGCAGGTGACTTCAATATAGAAAGCACTTGTTAAATATTATTTGGAAGTGTTCTACCCATCATTGATTTTGAACTTTTCTGCTATTAGACACTTGACATATCTGAAGGCAAATTAGAAAACTGAGTTTTATAGACCATCAAAATAATTCTATCAGCAACATAAAAGGCAGAAAACCAGAGTAGAAGCTTTGAAGAAAGTGAAGTGTTTGCAGCATTTCTGTTTCCCTGATTTTGATTTAAAAAAAAAAGGAAAGTAAGAAAAAAATTTGGAAACTATGACAATGTCACAATTTTAAAGAACAACAAGGAATGGAATGTAAAAAATAATGCAAATGAATCTCTATACAAAAACAGACACAGAAAATAAACTTATGGTTTACTAAAGGGAAAAGGGAGGTGGTGGAGATAAATTGAGACTACAGAAATTAACAGATACAAACTATCATACATAAAATAGATAAGAAACAAGGATTGACTGTATAGCACAGGAAACTACATTATCTTGTAATAACCTATAATGGAAAATAACCTTTAAAAATGTACACATATAATTGAATTGCTTTGCTGTATATATGAAACTAATATGTAAATCAACTATTCACTAAAAATATATATCTCACAAAAGGACAATCAATGTGACATAAAGAACTAAAACAGGAAAAGCTAACATATTGTTTAGGAATACATATGCATATGCAAATCTTTAATATTAGAAGTTTGAGATACACAGAGGAATTAGAAAGTTCTGTTTCTGATGGTAGCTGTTGAGAATAAGCTTTGTTTTTTGGTTATCCTGTAAACTATACATTTATATTACCTATGTACATATCTTAGTGCAAGATTTTTCTCAATAAAAATCATGCCATACATTAAAAAAAAGAGAGCAACAAGGAACTGGGTCCTTAATCTTCATTTATGGAGTTCAATAGTTACCAATCAGCAGTTTTAATTTCTTAAAAGAGCATTTACAACATATTGCAAAGCTTTTTAGGATACAAAACAGAAGAAAAAAATTTTTAATGTTAAGCAACATCTTAAAAGAAGTATTTTTTTAAAATCTCAAATGTTTTCAATCCAATACTTTTAAGAAGAATCATTAAAAAGTCCAAGATAATTTCCTAAAAAAAAAAAATCTTAAGCCATTTCTTTATTAACAAATGTGAATGACCTGAAACTGAATTTGTATGCAAGCACCAAAGTAAAGAAAATTAAAAGAAGAAAGCATGGCATTTCATGATCTTTAGAAATAGAATTAATACTGTACTTTATAAATAAAAATGTCCTTCTGCTACTTGCAGGCCCATCTTCAGTGACATTTAAAACCAGTGGTCAATCTGGACTGGAATCAGGAGAGATTTCTAGGACATAACCGAACTTCCTGAATGAACAAGTGTGAGAATCCTGTTTCTCTTTCCACATTGTTAATAAAAGCAATGAGAAGAAAGGCACTAATTGATCAAGGCTGTACATTCACTCAATGGACATGAGTTTGAGTAGGCTCTGGGAGTTGGTGATGGACAGGGAAGCCTGGTGTGCTGCAGTCCATAGGGTTGCAAAGTGTCGGACATGACTGAGTGACTGAACTGAATCATATTCTCTCTAATCACCTGCACATCCTGTGGTTCACTATTATATTGTTATTGTTTAGTCACTAAGTCGTGTCCAGCTCTTTGCAACTCCATGGACTGTGGCCCACCAGGATCCTCTGTCGCTAGGATTTCCCGGGCAAGAATACTGGAATAGGTTGCCATTTGCTCCTCCAGGGGATCTTTTTCTTCACAGCCATTTTTACTTACTCATCCTCCTCCCCAATCAAGTTTATTTTTACTTACTAAAATATAAGCTTCGGGGAACTTGGTCTGCCTTGTTCACCAGTGTAAACCCAAGGCTTAGAAGAGTATCTTGCATATAGTAGAAGCTCCAAAAATGTTTGTTGAATGAATGGATACTATCCAAAGGTGAATTAGAATATCAAGTCTGGTAAAATAAAGGGTTTAGCCTACTGTGGATCCCACCTACTGGGAAATCAGGCAGACAGCTTCAGACTCCTAATACAGTCTTAACCTATAATCAGACAATGTACACTCTACACCACTGCTCATGCAACAGGACAAAACTGACTGCCTTAATTCCTCAGAGATTACATCAGTTTACACGCATTCCCACGGACCACAAAGTCTGAAATGATCTGACTCCTGTCTACCTTGCTAACCAAATCCGGTCTATGACATACTCAACACAAGTACTTGTACTTTAGCAGCTCTGGATTCAATTTCCTGAATATTCCATGCTGTTTCAAACTTACGCCTTGCCCATCCACACTTTTCTGTCTGCCAATTCCATCTCCAATGAGTTAGTGAGATCCAACTCATACTTGCAGATATTCCTCCTGTGTGAAGTCTACCCAGAATTTTGCCAAGCTCCATTAGAGGGAGGAAAGGAGTAAGAGGAATAGAAAGGATATTATCACAGCTGAACTGAAGAAGAAATGTGAGAGCTACTAGGCCCACTGTTTATGGCTGGAGAGATACTGAGGAACTGTGGAAGGCAAGCAGGGAGAACAACCTGAAACAAAGAGCAAGGAAGTAGACATGAAACGGATGATGCAAAAGACCAAGAAGAATGTATCATAAACCACCAGAGAAACAGCGAGAAGGATCAGAACAGAGGATGTGGGTCCACAGTATTCGTCCGCTGGAAGCAGTAAAACATCTCAGTTATTGCTTTTACTACAGCACACACCTTGATTGCGCTCACTATTCAAGATAGCACAGAATACTGCAAGGATTTCAAGTTAACTCACACTTCCAACAGGATTTTGTTAGAAAGGAAGATTTTTTTTTATTAAGATAATCTATTCTTATTTATTAGTAACATGACAAAAGAATAAACTTCCAGACTGCATTAGATTTGGCTTGCTAACTGAAAAGTTAAATGTGTAAATCATAAACATTAACCTATTATAGGGATTTTTTTAGAATTAAATGAATTAAAATAAATAAATAGAATGTGGGAAAATATCTGGCATATAGTAAGCATCATCCTAAGTGCTTGCATTCACTGCTAACATTTGCTTTGCTAAGTTCCAGGTTTCTGAGGCATCACAAACCAAAAAAACAATACACAAAGTCAAGGCAATGCTAGTAATAAGTTGTTGGAGGAGGAGGCGTAAGTACTTTAAATATATGGGGGAAAAATGTATAAGTGGCCACATTTGATAACAGTAAAATACCAAGACTGAACACATGCTTATGTAATTTTTTCTAAAGGAATTTTAAGATTAAATATGGAGAACAGAATAAGCATTTAAGTATTTGTTGAATGAATGAATGCATCACCATATATCTGCATTATTTGAATTTATGTGTGTGTGTGTGTATATATATATATACACACCAGTCAAGTGTAATATAATAAAAGTAAATATCAATACTAATATGAATACTACTTTTAATGGAAGAGAATAAAAATTGCTAAATTCATATTTTCAAATAACAATTATGGATATTAAATTTACATGACATGAAATATAAAGTTGTGAATAATCACATCAAAATAGAGAATTTTAATTCAAACAAGAGACACTGTTAAAAAGTCTTCTGTAAAAGAAATATTTGTTATACATCTATTAAGCAGTCACTTTTCTATAATACACAATCTACTTTATCTCAAAAGAAAATTCTAAGGAAATAAATATCAGTTTCTAGGGTGAAATCTTCAAGATCAGATAAAAACTAAATTATTATCATATATAGTGATAGATTAGAATATACATGATATAATTTATATTTAAAATATAAAAATTCTAAATAGATATTTTTATATTCTGCAAGGTGTCCAAAATTCTTTAAAGATACAAATGAGTATCAATTCATAGATTATAATTAAGCATTTAGTTATCAAATTCCATTGAAAAAAAAAGATAACTAGCATGTGGTCAAATTACAGTTGAGGACAAACGCTGGGAATATTTTCAAAAATCATTTTAGGTCTGTTTCTATCATAAAATTTCAGATTAGGCTAAAAGAAAAGTTTATGTAGTTCCTTTATTTAAACCAAGTCCATTTAAAGTGGCCCTCCCGTTATAAAAGGCTATAAATCAGACTAACTATTGGTACTCTAGTATCCTAAGAAACAATAAAACAACATTTGAGTAAGATATATAGAGTAAATCATTAGAGTAACATTATCAATATGCCACTCATGAAATCCTGTCATCTACGACTTCATAAATGAAGAAAAAATATAATATTCTTTTTCTCTTACAGAATGAATTGACTCAAGTGTCTGAAGAGATATAAGCTACTACATTGTTGATTATAAACTGTATGCTTACTTGTATAGCAATGACAATTTAGATAAAGGACTGATGTTCACATTTTTTCAAATATTTAAACTTGATCAATGTATATTAAAGTCAGTAAAATCAGATTCATTTTGACAGAACAACCACCATCACACTTTTTCTCTTTACAACCATACAAAAAAATGGACTGAAATAATTATAAAATTTTAAGATAGAACCCTTATGTACAATTCTTTATGTAATATTTACATTGGATTTTGGGTACCGTATTTTAAATGGAGCCATTTATTTTCTGATCTTTCAACAGACTACTCAATTTGAATGCTAATTTAGATAAACGTACCATTGTAGAAAGACCATCCCTTTTCAAAAAAAGAAGATAAAGATCTCTCACCTGTATAACACACTGATTAATTACGATGCTTAGGGATAGCACATGCTATCTAATTTAAATGCTATGCTTAACTCAAGTTAATCAGATTCACTTTGCAAGTACAGTGATATCCCAAAACTGATTCTGGGATGGATCATTATTCTCATTATTCTGAATTATACTTGATGCACAAATTCTGAAAATACAAGAGTTTCAAGCTGAATCTCTTGGATAACGGCCACAGGGTAGTCCTTGGAATTAATTATTATTTGCTTAATTCTCCTAAAAGAGGTGAATATAAGAGGCTGGTGAGCTAAGCTCCAATAAATTTGTGCCTTATTCGAACAGACGACAGCAACAGTTAATTTCTCTCAGCATTAAATTCTCCGGACTTTGTCTGGATTCCCCTCATGCACATGGACAAAATTACTTTTAAGAATCAGATAACTCTGGACCAAAATCTCCTGACCAGTACTGGTCTTTCTACAAATAAATATTAATAGCTTAATAATTGAGGTAGGAGGAAGGGGGGAATGGAGAAAAGAAGCTTAAAACAATCTTTTTAGTTTGCAGTTGAGTTTTAAGATTTAATGCAGTGTCTGTCAATCTAAAATTCATTCAAAATTATTCTGCACAGACCACATTAAAGACAAAGACTGGCTCAAATATGAATCAGGTATAAAAGAAACATAAAAAGGCTGTAATCTAAAGCATTTTAAATATTAAATATGAAGGGATATTATATCTAAAATATGAACAGGTAAGTTTTAAAGTCTAAAATTCTGTACTTGAACCTATGATACAAATGTTCTCTACATCATGAGCTTCTATGTTTCATATATTTAATAAGTGTGATGATCATTCATTTCATAAATACTCTGTAACAGAGATGGTGCTGGGCCCATTATGGGAACATAATCTTATTTAATCCTGATAACACTTCTGCAAAGTAAACATTGTCTCTCTTTAACAGAAAGAGAAAATGAGATTCAAATTGTAATTGCAAGCAAAAAGAAGAACCCAGAACCCGGGTGGGGATTTACCAACATCTGACTTCAAAGTCTGTAAACTTTATATTAGGCAGTACCACTCTGCTCTTCCACAAAACCATCTAAAGTCGATCCTCACTCCTATTTAATTATAGGTGCTACATAGGCAAATGTGCATATTCACTAAAATTTATTTGTAACCCCTAAGTCAACACTTACAGGGTGCTTTCATGGTTATTCACAGGCATGAGTAAAGCAGTAAAAAAAAATGTGAATCATCTGAGGCCAAGTAAGGCAACAATCTGCTTTCTTGTTTCAGCTCTAACACTGTCAACAAGTGTCTTCATTGTGGTTTACTTAGTGGCACATTTTCCACCTTTCTGTGCTTTTTTTGGTGATTCCCTATCTTAAGTGGTCTCCAGCCATACCGCTGCATGGCTGTCTACTGTTCCTAAGCACAAGAAGGCGCTCATGTGCCTTATAGAGAAAATACACGTATTAGATAAGCTTTGCTCAGGCATGACTTATAAAGGCTGTTGGTCATGAGTTCAATGTTAACAGATCAACAATATATATCAAGTAAGGTGTTTTAAAACACAAATATACACATAAGGTTATGTATCGACTGCATGACGTCACGACCTAAGTGCACAGGAACCTAACCCTGCAGTTTACCTGAGGAGCAGGCTTCAGCATTCACTAATTCAGTGAAGTGTACAGAACATTACTGTGGAATGTTTTTCTCCAAAAATGTTTACATTAATATTTCTGTAGAGATTCTCCTTCTGTCATTTCTCTCAGTGAACAACATTGTATTTGTGTAGTCATCACCCATCTGTTTAAGAAACTCCTTGCTGCCATTCCATTTAATGGGTTTGCAGCTACATGTGTCTAAGTTTGCTCAGGAAATTCATTCTCTGTAAGGCAATCTGGCTTTCCAAGTGAAAGTCTAAGCAATCAAATTTCATTTCTTACTACCAGATGTTTTGGCTACTGTTTAAAGATGACTGTTTTGTAAGGTTATGATTTTTAACACTAGATCGTTACACATAATATGGACAGTACAAGCAACAAGAACAAAAGAAAACTTAGCATAGGAATTTAAAAATATCAGCACAAATTGGAACTCTTACCTTTCTTGCCCAAGTCAGATATTTTATTGAAAAAAAAAAAAAAAGATTACAGTACTTAAAAATCCAAACAAGGACAATTCAGAATTGAAAGAAAGAAAACTGGAAGGAGCTCATTGTCTTCAATAAAATTCTGAATACAAAAAACATGGACCAGGAAAACAGTTTATGGCCTAATGCACTAGTTTCATGATAAACACACGTATATCGTATATCTCCAGCATGTGTAACTTAATCACCTTTTTACAATTGAGAGATGAAAGGCAGCTTTTACTATGGTTAAGCCATGTATCATCAATACCATGAAGCTAGCCTATCAGTTGTAATAGCTTCTATAAAATACCACAGTGAGATTGCAATAAGCCTAGAAAATGGGCTACAAATTCCAGCTATGCTCAAGCAAGCAGTGAACCAAATATAAAAATAGGTAAAACTGAACCAAGAACTAGAGAGCATTCATCTAGATTCATGATTGGTAAGGCAAAGTTCATAGGCCAAGGTTTTAAAGTGACTTATTCAGATCTAAAAGACAGTCATTATACAAAATAAAATAAAAGCATTTGTGTAATTCAAGAAAAAAAAAATCACGAAGTTTCACTACAAAGGACATAGCACAAAAACGCTTACTTACAATAACCAAATACCACATTATTGTACCTTTAAAATATCGCTTTAAATATGCAAAGGTAAAGAGACTCAAAGTCGCACTTTATCACTTTTAATCTCTCTGTAATCTAAATGATGTCACATATTCCTGCTTGATACATTTGCTGGAATCTTTCAGGCTATAACAACTTTAGGGAAAGAAAATGTCAACTTCAAGTTTCTTTTCCAATGATCATATTTAAATTAACTATTAAATGCTGAATTAACAATGAATCTATACAATAATGTAAAAATACATGTGTTGAATCACAATTTTCATCAATTATTGGAAATTAATAAAAATAGTAATCATTTCAATATAACCATTTTGAAGAACTCAAATGATCTGAATGTAGTATAGTGTCTACACCAGCAAGCAAGTATCTTTGACGCTCACAGTGACACACACATTTTCCATTCTAAGGATGTGTAAGCAGGTCTCACTTTTAAACATGACAATATGATTCAGTCATACAGTATTTGTTGCCATACCAGCTTTCACATGATTTCAATATGGTCTAAGCCAAAATGATCATTTTAACTGGTTTCAGGTATTAGACAGAGGAGATAGTTTAAAAGGTAAGAGTAAATGATTCCACTAGCACAGAATAGGTATCACCGTGACTAGCTTAAAACTAAAAATGATTTTTTTCCAAGTACAATAAAAACTATACTATAAAATACAATGGGTTTTCAATACAGAGCAGATTATCCAAGTAGAAAGCAAACCTGAACAAAATACAAACTCTAGTAGATTATCAACCTTACCTATGACTCATCTTAGCCCTTATTATAATACCCTGAGTAAAATTCAAATATTTTAAATAATGTTGGCTATGTACGATTTCTCTAAAAATGAACTATAAACGTCAATGCATCATGTTTTTAAATTACAACAGTCAGATATGTAAAAATGAGTTCTTATCCAGTCACAATATAAACATTAAGGAATACTGATGTGAAATCTGGAAGTTTTTAATTCTCTAGCTTTTGTGAGCAATTTGGCAAAGCAAGTGATACATATATGGTTTCAATGTAAAAAAAAATCATAAAAGAGAAAAATATATAAAATTTACAGTAGTTTCTACCCACCCTGGGCCAACCTAGATCCCTAACAGCCTCGCCCATCAGGTTCACTTCTGACTAAAGGAAGAATACCAGTCCTCCAGCAAAAACAGCCCCATCCTTTCATGAAAGAGGCNAAAGAGAAAAATATATAAAATTTACAGTAGTTTCTACCCACCCTGGGCCAACCTAGATCCCTAACAGCCTCGCCCATCAGGTTCACTTCTGACTAAAGGAAGAATACCAGTCCTCCAGCAAAAACAGCCCCATCCTTTCATGAAAGAGGCTCTCACTTCAGTGATATTCCTCCAGGGGAAGAGGACAGGAGCCAGGTTCCCTCGAAAGTCATTCCCCAGATGTTCAAAACGTAACTAATTTATTAGCATTAGAAGATTTGGTTTATAGGGGAATCTCACTGGTCCAGTTTGTAGCCTACAAAAAAATGGATTATTTTTAAGTATAACATTAGAATATGAATAAAGGATGAGGATGTAGCTTTTTATTCCACAGAAATGGATACATTTCCAAACATGACAAATAAACAAGAAAGCATGCCTACCATTGAAGGTGGGGTCCCTCCCGGTTTTTTAATATTCTTGGAAGGCATTCCATGAAGGCGACTCAGTCTGGCTTGGAAACCTAGAAAATCAAAATCCTCAGTTGAAGGAGAGTTTATGATCACTGGAATAGAGAATAAGATCCTATCAACTCAGAAATCAGAGTCAGTTGGAGGGGGAAATATATTGAACAGTAGTGAGGAAAAGGTGAAATTCACACTTAAAAGATCCAAAGCAATGCCTAGTAGGGTTCTAAGGCAGCCGGTACATGACAATCAATTACTTAACTGTCAGAGTATTATCCAGGGCTTCTCTTTCCTCCCAATTTATCTATCATTTCAACATTTTTATCATGGGCCTAGCAAGAAAGCAAGTTAATCTTCTTAATAAAAGCAGAGAAGTATGGGAGCTGAATTACTGGTTACCATGTTTCTTCAAAGCATCTTGGGTCTAGTCTTTCACTTCTATTTAGCATCTCCTCTGTCATGACTATTCCTGACTGACTATAGACCCCCTCTTCTCCCCCAGTCAGGTAGTGCTACTGACCTCTTCTTCCTGGATGTGACATAAGGGGGAAAGAACCCGTCAGGATACTTTCAAAGACGGGATCGGGTAAGTTTTTGTCTAGATCAGTAGGATCTTCCTTTTCCCACCACGGAATGACTCCAGTGATGCCACAAGCTCCCCCTGATTCCTTTTCGTAGAACCAGTCGCTCTGCTCATCATCACCTGTGCAAATACAAGAAATCCCCCAAAGATTCAGTTTTATCATCCCAAGAAACAGAGTTGTCAGATTTAGATTTAAAAAATAAGAGACAGTAACTAAACCAGAATTTCAGATAAATGACTCTGAAAAATATTTATTTTTACTCTAAATATATAGTGGTTGCATAAAATTTTTAATTAATGTCCAAATACAAAATGTGCTCAAGTCACTCAGTCGTGTCCAACTCTTTGTAACCCCATAGACTGTAACCTGCCAAGCTCCTCTGTCCATAGGATTCCCCAGGCAAGAATACTGGAGTGGGTTACCTGGCCCTCCTCCAGGGGATCTTACTGACCCAGGAATTGAACTCTTGTGTCTCAACTGGCAGGCAGATTGGCAGACAGATTCTTTACCACTGAGCCACAGGAAAAAAGCCGAAATACAAAATGGGGCATACACATACTGAAAAGTAATTACTTTTCTAAAATTCAAATATAACTGAGGATCCTGTACTTCATCTGGCAATCATCTATATAATCTATAAAGAAGACTTTATTCTGTATGACAATTTCACTTAAACATTTCTTTAACACTATAATAAGAATTTCCATCAAGAACATAAAAACATTGTGTTTCAGAACCAGTTTAAAAATGTGAAAACAATAATACACTGGTTAATTCTTTGGCAAAAACTGTAGGGAAATCCATTTAAGTTACTACTCTTTCCATATTAAGGAAAAACAAGTCTTAATCTCCTGCCAGGAATTAAAAGGTATAAAATTGTAGAACCTGTTCTTTGCAGGTGATAATGGTATATAATTAGCTTAATTTCATGATTTGTATGGAGTGCAAAAGGGGAAACAATCATGAACAGATGTGACTAAATGAAATTAATCTGATTAAGTTCATTAAGAAATAGTTGTGAAAAAGTTGATTTTAAATGAAAAGTGACAACACCACAGAGTTCACAGAGAAACTACACTGAACTACTACAAACAAAGTATTTTTAAAACAGAACACTATTCATAGTAAGTCTGACTTTTGGGAACACCCTTGAGTGTAATCATAGAGTAATGATCAATTTAAAATTCAGCATGAAAAATATGCCCTCTGTGTCAATCGGCAGTATTTTGTGATTTTTTTTTAAAGAAATAATAAGAAGATGTATAAGCAGTCAAAAAAAGAAAAAAGAGAGAGAAAACAGATGGTTTAAAAAAAAGAGACAAATAGCATTTTGAATAAGATCTGAGATTCGTTAGTCTTCATGATTCTTAGAAAAGCTACTAATTCCAGATCCTAAGAGGGTCATCGTAACTGCTGTAAAATTTTTCCCTTTACAGAACATTTCTGATTTCCAAAATCTCTTACTACAAATGTTTTTAAACATAAAAATGCCCTTAAACTTTAATTGAAAATGATTTTGAGGGAAATGCTGTATTTCAAATTACGAAGGAATGAAAAATATAAAAAACTTGGGAAATCAAAGTCACCTGTTTATTTCAATTGAGGATTTCATAGAAAATATTTTTTTAAAAGCAAGCACAATCCAAAGCACATATACATTGGTACTTTCATTGAGAGTTATACTAAAAGTTCACAGATCAGGTAAAAACATAACAAATGAAAGGGAATCACTTAAAACCATCTACCCTAAATCTTAATTCCAANCTCTGCTTTTGAAAATACTGTCTAGGTTGGTCATAACTTTTCTTCCAAGGAGTAAGCATCTTCTAATTTTATTTAGCACATACTTAAAGATGGGATTTCTAATGGCATCATGGTTTCCATACACGGTTGTGTTAGAACTGATACAACCAATCCTGAGTTGATGGACATTTTTTCTGTTTTCCTTTTTATACTGTTCTAAATAATGTTGTTATACAAATGGATAAAAGTCTACTCATGTTGCTATTTATTTTCTTTAACAAGGAAATTAAATTTTTAGAAAAATTTTCATGGATTTGACTCATAACTTCAGAATTTCGGTACACTTTGTTGAGCTGCCTTCTAGAGAGAGTGGTTTTTTAGCAATGAAAATGCAATTTCTTAGAAAGTTTCCTCAATTCCAAGATCTAGAATGTATTTAATATTGCCAAGCTGATAGATGGAAGGGGCATTTTGTAATCTTAATTTTCACTTTTGAATTTGAGAGAGAATAATTTTCATATGTTTATGATCCATTTGAATTTTTAAATCAGTGATCTCTTCCCAGTCTTTCATTATTTCTCTATTGCTGTTTATCTTTTCAAATTGTTTTTTTCTGTTTTCTTTAAGGAAAATGACCTTTTCTTTGTAGTCATATGATACAAAGATGTATTTAGAATTAAAAGAGTTGTACTAGGTGTTTCAGAACAGAGGCCCTTATTAGAAAGTGAACTGAAACTCCTTAGGGATATTTCAGAGGTGGGGATGGCAACCCACTCCAGTATTCTTGCCTGGAGAATCCCATGGATGGAGGAACTTGATGCTACAATCCATGAGATCACAAAGAGATGATACTGAAGTGACTTAGCACGCTGAAGGATGAGGCTGACAAGGGGATGAGGCAAAGAGGTACCTAACAGAGTCTCCAGAAGCTGAATGGGGAGGATGTGCAAAACAGGAAGTTCAGGAGCTGCCAGTATCTGATATGCATAAAGATTCTACTTTTCATATGTGTGAAAAATAAATGGAAAATTAAAATAAGAGCAGGAATAATGCATGCGTGGAGGATTTTTAAAAGTTATCAGACAAACGGAATCAGGAAATTCTGCTGCCTCTCTGGATGTCAGTTAGGTGGTCTCCTGGATGAAGACTGTCTCTAATATTTCATGAAATAACAAGAATTAGATAGTGCGAAGGTGATTCACATGCCTACTATTGGAATAAGAGAAAGTGCTAAATGAGTACATATTTTGCATTGTATTGAATTGTGGCTTGACTTGAAAGAAAAGGGTAAGATTCTCAGTAAATTTTTCAATTCTTAGAAAATTTAGCTCAGTTCAGTCACTAAATCATATCTGACTATTTGAGACCCCATGGAGTGCAGCACACTAGGCTCCTCTGTCCTCTGCTACCACCAGAGTTAGGACAAATTCACGTTCTCTGAGTCGATGATAAATATTAACTTAAAAGGAAATGTTGAAGAGTAGGAGTCCTCCTTTGCCAAGGAGGTGGAATTATGAAATGAGTGATGTGGTGAGAATGGCAGAATGCTGAAAAACCACATTTGAAAGGGGGAAAAAGAAAGTTTTATACAGACAGATGACATAAAAATCACAATATGGGTAGATGTAATAAGAAGATGGTAGGGAGTGATGATCTAGTGTTGATAGATATAATATAAAATGCGTTACAGTTTATTGGAAAAATCTACATAAAGTTTAGAATAGTTAGAAGAAAAAACCTTTGAAGATTCACACGCCAAAGTGTATGAGAATCATGTACTCAGGAAATCATACTAATAAAAGAGGGGATAATTGGAGACAAGAAGCTGGGTATAGACTAAAAATACCTACTTTGGGATTGGGAGATGGTGCATTGAGACACAATTTTGAAAAACTAAGAGAATGGAATCAAGAGAACAAATAACATAAAGTCAGGGGAATATTAGCCACTATGGGGAGCCTGCAGTGTGGACCCAGAGGGGTTGTCAGAGGTTGGCAGAATGGGGAGGGTGTGGTCATAAGGAAAGACACTTGGCATGTGGGGTCTTACAGCATGGTTGGAGAGGGCAGTTGGTAAATGGGTTCCAGTAACGTTGTCAAGTGTGGCCTGGTGGGTGGGAGAGGAACCCATTTGAGGAAGGTGACCACTGGAGAATCATGGAGTTGGCATAGGGAGTCTGGAAGTGCCAGGGTCCAGCCTGGGTGGATCCAGGGTAATTCGAAGAGGAGACGAAATCGGCGTCCTAGGAAAAAACTTATTTAATTACAGATATATAGAGGGATTAGAAACAGATAGTGTAGTAGGAAATATTAGTGGAGAAAAAGGNCCCCATGGACTGCAGCCTACCAGGCTCCTCCGTTCATGGGATTTTTCCAGGCAAGAGTACTGGAGTGGGTTGCCATTGCCTTCTCCAATATGAGAATCTAGTTAGTTTAAAAAAATCACAAGGACAAGGTCAGATGATAAAGAGTTCGGTCTTTAAAGAATATTGAGTGATGTTCTTTTAAAAATTCTCATGTACTCTCTTTTTACTGTAATTCTTAATTCTAACCAATCAGGAATTCACCCCAAGTGCTTCTTAAATTATAATGTTTTTTCATCAACAGGAATAACTCTGTAATCTTAGTTAAAAAAATCATCTTAATCTGTTTTAAAATATTTCAATTGAGAGTTCAGGATTAAAATTACAAGTGAAATTCTAAATTCTGAATATAAAATATTTCAGTTTTTGTTTGATTTTTTAAAAAATAAATATGAACAAAAAGGTTAAGAATTTAGGTGGCATATTCTTCTAAGGACCTCTGATTTAGTACCTTTAACTTTCTTCAAATTAAGTGAATGTATGAAACTATATTGCACATGTGTCAATGAAACAAATACTTTCTAAAAGCATCCCATCCATACTGATTTTCTTGTTTACAATCAGGTATGCTCTTCTATACATAGTGATATTAGAGTACTAAAAACACTTCAGAAACATTATCTTTCTGCTATTTAGTTGCTCAAGCTACTACAGATTTTTTTTTTCTTCTGTGACTGAGTAGTGCTTTCCTGTCTTCCCCCATCAATACAAACACTTATAAAGAACCTCATCATACATACCTTGGGTTAAATTCTTTTTCTGAAATCCTCGAGGCAAAATTATTCAAAATTCATACTTTTTACACTTTTAGAAAGGTTCATTCTAAAATGCCTAACAGATCTGGGATAGCACTTCGTAATCAAATATACTAATATATTTTTCAATTAAATGAAGGAATATCCAGAATAAATACAGGTCAAGTTAGGTCTGGCCATAAGTTCGTTAGTTTTTCACAGCTCTCTGAATTTAGATTTACAGATAAAGAAGTGTGAACCTATATGCTTTTCTTTTTGTACAATGGTTTTCCAATCTCTCTAAATTCAGATTTAGCCCCTCTAATCTATCCTACAGATAGCTAGACACATCTTTTCAAAACACAACTGGTTGACTAATATTATGATATCCTGGACAGGATCCTGGAGCAGAAAAAGGGCAGTAAATAAAAACCAAAGAAATTCTAATAAAGTACTGACTTTCGATAGTGTGTCAACATGGGCTCATTAGTTCTGACAAATGTATTAACATCAAAGTAAACGGATGACACCAACAACAGGAGAAACTGGGTGTGGGATGCGAGGGAACAGGGTATACAGACTACACTTTCTGAACTATCTCTGCAACCTTTCCGTAAATCTAGACCTAGTCTAAAGGAAGTTTATAAAACACACTGGTACATATACGTACGTGTATGTACATGTCTATGTAAAACAGAAAGTATTCTACTAAAATTCTTAAATTACTTCCTCACATTTACTGGATTAAATGCAGATTTCAAGGCTTTCCATGGATAGGCCCCCACCTAAACTCTTTCCATCCCATCTCTGATCCTTAAGTTCTTTCTCCAAGCAGCATCCCTGTCTCTTTCTTCTCTGCCTAGAACTCTTCTTAAACATATAAGAAAATCAGAATTCCCTAAGACCAGCAATTAGTCCTTAACGATCCTTGTCCTGCTTTGACATGTTTTTCCCTGTGTTTCCAACAACACGCTTTCTTATTTACATTTCACCTAACTGATATTTAGTAGTGTTCACATCACGCGGCTGTTAGTGTGCTTAACAAATCAGAAAAAGAACCTCAGTAGAAGGTATTTTTCATTTTCAACAGCTGATAGTCATTTTGGCTCATTTCCAAAGATACCACTTCTCACTTTTTTTTTTAGTATGACTTTTATAGCAGTTATTTAGAGAACAGACTTATGAACACTTATTGAATTAATATATGTACACCAACTCTAAAATCCTGTCCCAGTCTGTTCATTGCCTATATTTTCTATTCTTGATAACCTGAGCATCATCTGAGAGTTCTCTTTCTCATTGATCTGCCCCAAAGTACAGTCAGCCAACCTTCCACTGATTCCAACTCTTAAAATTGCTCCCATAGTTTTATTCCTCTACCATCATCACCATGGTTTTCCCTGGTAGCTCAGATGGTAAAGAATCTGCCTGCAATGCGGGAGACCTGGGTTCAATCCCTGGGTTGGGAAGATCCAATGGAGAAGAGCAAGGTAACCCACTCCAGTATTCTTGCCTGGAGAATCCCATGGACAGAGGAGCCTGGTGGGCTAATTCCATGGGTTCGCAGAATCAGTCACGACTGAGTGACTGAGCACATCACTATCCTCTTAAGGATGGTCTGAAGGTCACAAAACCAAACAAGACACTGTGGTCAAGATCAGGGATCTTGATCAAATGTAAATCTAATTATGCTAAAAATTCCTCACTGATTTTTCATTACTTATATGATGAAATTCAAACTACCAGAGCTCACAGGCCTCCAAAGCACACTTATTGCTATAGCCCCTGTTCCCACTTCATACTGGAGTAATAAGGAACTACATACACTTGCTTACATACATTACACTTGCCTCACAGCCCATACCTCCAGATGAGCTATTCTGTCTACCTAGGATGAGCTGCCTTAAATCCTCCAATATCTGAACAAGGCTTCCAATCACCAGAACCTTCTGCTTAGCACGTTTCTTTATCACCATGTGCTTGTGTGGGCTATCCCAGATTATGAGGCTGGAGACAATCAGGTTTGTCTTGGGATGAGTGAACAGTACACAGTAGTTATTCAAATATGTGTTAAGTCATTTGCAACCCCAAGGACTGTAGCCTACTAGGGTCCTCCGTTTATGAGATTTCCCAGGCAAGAATACTGGAGTGGGTTGCCCATTTCCTTCTCCAGAGGATCTTTCCAACCGAGATCAAACCCAAGTCTCTGGCACTGCAGGCAGATTCCTTACCATCTGAGCCACCAGGGAGGCCCTGAATCACACACACAGAGAAAAGTTTCCCATTCTTATCTATAAATCTTCCCACAGAAGGAATATATACCTAATTCTTAAGTGACCATAAGAAATAGTTGTATGAGTAAAGTTAAAATACAAGGAAAAAAAATAATTTACTCAGGAGTGAAAATATCCTTTTTTGAAACTCGTAGTTAGACTGATGACTGCTGGGCAGCCTGATTACAACCTAATACTCAAATACTTTTTACAATGAAAAGAAATAAAAGAGTTTCATCTCATTTCTAGTCCAGGGCATACTGTCAATAAAAGGCAGACATCAATAAAAGGAGGGGCTTCCACAATCAATCTAGAAAGCAGGTAACCTGGGAATAATCCAGAATTGAGGATTTACCTCAAATGCCATACATCCTCTTTCCCAGCAACTGAGCAAGATAATTACTTTCAAGTCAAGCTGGATGGTCCTCAGCCATAATGGTCCAATACTAGCATTCAAATATTTCTCATTCCAATAGAAAATGACAACTTTTTTGGAAGAAATGCAGGTAAGATAAAGTTTTCACAATCTTCCTAAAACATTTAAGTAATTTTTAGTTCTTTAGAAAAATTACATAAATAGCAAACCATCTTTAATAAAAGGTACAAACTTATACTAGGTCCTACTCAGATCTGTAGCCACAGTTACAAGAGAAAAACTTTATATATATAGATAGATAGATAGATAGATCCATAGCTCACATTCCACATTATTAAAATGATGCCAATCCTACCAACTAAAAATCAAATACTCTTTCCAAAACATTTTTTAAAGAATATTTTTTCTTGATCATAGTTTTGCATTTGATTTTAAGGACACACTTAAAAGGATGAACAGGGTCACTGTTTTCTCATTCCTTTGGTAACATTGCTGCTGCTGCTAAGTCACTTCAGTCGTGTCTGACTCTGTGCGACCCCATAGACGGCAGCCCACCAGGCTCCCCCATCCCTGGGATTCCCCAGGCAAGAACACTGGAGTGGGTTGCCATTTCCTTCTCCAATAGGTAACATTAGTTCTGTGTAAAAGAAAAGTGATCACTTACCTTTTGAAGGTGTCAAAACAGTCCTTAACAACTCTTCATTGTGATACACCTGCTTTCTAGAATGGATTGATTAGAATAATTGCCAAAAGATCACTCCTTCTCCCATTTGTCTGAAAACAAGGTCAGGAGTTTCTGGACTATATATTGGGTTTTACAATTTATAAGTGATCAGAATTCCTAGCAATCTACAGACTTTTTAAAATATCTAGTCACACACTGTGAAGTGGTATCAAAGTTTGGTTCTCAGAAATTAGAATACACCGAGAGATAATGACACTAAAAAACACCAACAGCTAAAGTTCTATAATTACACAAATAATCATAAATGCAATGCTAAGAGTTATAAATGTTGTTACTCAAAAGCATTCTTTCCCATTGAAAGTCCACTTCCTTTTCTCTCTGTAGCTGAAAATTAAGTCATTAGGACACAATCAAAAGACTTTGTATAAATCAAACAAGCAATTTTGCTTTGTGTGAAACATCATAAATTATAAGTAAACACTACTGTGGTTAAACAGTAGTATCACTACTGTTATTATCACTTATAATCACTTTCAAATAGAATCAATTAAAATCTGAAACACAATCAACCACAAACACTGGAGACATATTTTTAGAGAATAGAAAAGTCACCTTTCACTCATGAGTTCATCTGAGACTTTTTGCTCTTCATATTCCATTTTGTCCTTATTGGTCTGGCTTATTTCCTCACTTTCTAAAACTACTCCTTCATCTTGGATTTTTGGTCCCTGTCTGACTATTTTCAATTTCCTTTTTTTGACTTTGTTCTTGGAAAACTCTTGATACTGGTAAGCTCTGTTGTCATTGTCCATGTCCTGATCTCGGCAGCCTTCCAGGGGCTGGGTCATTGTCCGCTTGTTGGGGTTCTCCGGCGGGAGGTCCACAGCCATGCGCTTGACCTTCCGCCGCCTGCGCAGAGTCCTGTTCCCAAGGCTGTCCACAGCAAAATCAGACTCATGCCAGAGGGGTCTTTTCCCTCTAACATTATTTAAGTTGGATGACGGCCGGCGCTTTGCCACTAACATTTGGTCGTCAGAGTCACTGTGATCCTTTTTATTATTATTGTGGTTCTCTCTATAATCCTTGGTTGGTTCTTCTAAACTAGAATCAGAGCCTTCACTTAAGCAGTGACCAGTCTCCCATGAGTGATGAACATTATACGACCTCCGTTTTCTCCCCCTCCGCTTCCTGGCCTGGCGTTTCAGAGGGCAAGAGATACTTCGAGAATGGTCTCCCGTTTCAGCAAATCCACCTCGAGCTTGCTCTGAGCTTTCCTCCAAGGCTGAGACAAGGTCATGAACCAGTTCTTCCATGGTTCGACTGAAATGCCTACATTTTTTTTAAGGAGAGAAAAAAAAATTAAATAGTCAGAGTTAACCACAATTCACACTAAATCTGATTATAATTAATATTTATTACAAAGAAATATTTAAAAGCTACTTAGTTTTTCTATTCAAGAAAATACAGTTCCAAATATTCTGACTCATTTTAAAGCTTTTTCTTGTATAAGTTCTTTTATTAAACAGAGAAATTACTTCAAGATAGAGTAAGCATAATATCCACAATGAAAGAGCTCAGTAATTTTACATTTTTATTGTCCAATTATGGAAAAGTTATTTCCCCTTAAATCTCCATACTTTAGTCTACAGCTGTCCTTTTCCTAGTGCCAGTTCTTCTAGAGCAGATGTAAGAGTAGAGAGAACTTTCTGAATCTCTGCTGCCCCACCACACACACACACACACAACAATTTCTAAGGAAACAAGGAAACATACAATCCTCTACTCACCATATGCTCTACTCAGGCACTGCCATGATATGCAAGGCAGATAGTCAGGCAGGCAGGCAGGTACATTCAAGATTTGTAATACATGTGAAAAGAAAATTTAACCAAACACAGGACATATATCTGAAGTAAAGTGAAAGTTGCTGAGTCATGTCCGACTTTTAGAGACCCCATGGACTATACAGTTCATGGAATTCTCCAGACTAGAATACTGGAGTGGATAGCTGTTCCCTTCTCCAGGAGATCTTCCCAACGTAGGGACTGAACCCAGGTCTCCTGCATTGCAGGCGGATTCTTTACCAGCTGAGCTACTAGGGAAGCCCTGGGCTAATCTCACAACCCAATGAAGCAGAAACCATGTTCATGTTTAACCTGTAGCCCCACTAGTCTACTATGGCCCATAATCTGTTTACAATCAACCTGAAGCAGTTGCTTAGGCCTTAAAAAAACAGAGACCAAAACACTGAACTATGTGAGAAAATCATCCACTAGTCAGCAAGGATAACATCAGTATTCTTTAGGAACCCTTGTAAATCACATCAGTCCTTTCCAAACCCAACTCTCAAAGATTCTAAGTAAGTTGGTAAGATACACGATTTTATCTTTGAAACATTAGAGGTAATTCAAATATGCACCTTTCTTATGAAGATCATTAACAATTATTTCTTAAACTGAGTTCTAGAAGCACCTAGGATCAAAATATGTAATTCTCCATTACAGAGGTTTATAGACTGTCAGGAGTCTATAGCAGGGGTGGGCTTATTTTCCACTTTCCGCTTTGTGGGACAAATATCAACAACCTCAGATATGCAGATGCTACCACTCTAATGGCAGAAGTGAAGAGGAACTAAAGAGTCTCTTGATGAAGGGTGAAAGAAGAGAGTGAAAAACTTGCCTTAAAACTCAACATTCAAAATACTAAGATCATGGCATCCAATCCCAGAATTTCATGGTGAATAGAGAGGGAAAAAGTAGAAGCAGTGAGAGATTTTATTTTCGTGAGCTCCAAAATCACTGTGCATGGTGACCGCAGCCATGAAATTAAAAGACACTTGCTCCTTGGAAGGAAAGCTATGACAAATCTAGACAGCATATTAAAAAGCAAGAGACATCACCTTGCCAACAAAGGTCTATGTAGTCAAACCTATGTTTTTCCAGTAGTCATATATGGATGTGAGAGTTGGACTATAAGGAAAACTGTGCGCCAAAGAACTAATCCTTTGAACTGTGGTGTTGGAGAAAACACTTGAGAGTCCTTTGGACAGCAAGGAGATCCAACCAGTCAATCCTAAAGGAAATCAGTCCTGAATATTCACTGGAAGGACTGATGCTGAAGCTCCAATACTTTGGCCACCTGATGTGAAGAATCGACTTGTTAGAAAAGACCCTGACACTGAAGGCAAAAGGTGAAGAGGGCAGCAAAAGATGAGATGGTTAGATAGCTTTGCTGACTCAATGGACTTGAATTTGAGCAAACTCTAGAAGATAGTGCAGGGAAGCTTGGCGTGCTATAATTCACGGGGTCGCAAAGAGTTGGAAAACGACTTAGCGGCTGAACAAGAAGAGCAAGACACATTTTCATAAAGGACCCAGTAGAAAACATTTTAGCTCTGCAGGCCATTAGGTCTCCGTCACGACTACTCAACTTTTTCCATGGTAAGCCCAAAACAATCATCGGGAATACAGAAATGAATGGGTATAGCTGTGTGCTAATAAAATTTTATTTATAAAACCAAATGATGGTCAAATAGTTTGCTGATCTATGGTTTACACATAGTCTTCATAGTCCATAATTTCAGGCCCTCACAATAACCCTTAAACACCTTTCAACTTGGTCTTTTCCTTTAAATAATAACTTGAAAATGAACACACAGGTGATTCACCTGGATTTAACACTTACAATATGAGGCACATGTAAGGTTTCCAAAACTTGAGTACTTATTATGTGCCAGACCCATTTCTAAGTGTTTCATATGCATTACAGTATGTCTTCTACATACGAACCTTAAAGTTGCAGACTTTCAAAGATGCAAACGTGTGTTCACGTGGCTGGCTAATCACGAGTTACTGCACGTCTGGCATACACTGTCATGTGCGTGCACCCTTTACAAGTAGTTGTGCTTCTGTGTACATTACTGTATGGCATTTTATAGTATCTTCATTTTAAGCACAAGATGTTCAGAAGCAAGTGTAAAAGCAGCAGTGATATAGCTGGTACTATTGTACTTTTCAAGGTACTGTACTGTAAGATTTTTAAATGTTTTGTTTTTTGTGTATTATTTGTGTAAAAAGCACTGGAAATCTATTACAGTACAGTACCATACAGCCAACTGGGTTAGCTGGGTACCTACGCTAGGTCTGTTTTACTTATGAACGCACTCTCAGAAATGAACTTGTTCATATGTAGGCAACTTACTGGACCTCATTTCATTTTCACATAATAACCCTATAAGGTGGGAGATGAAATACTCAAGAGACAGAGATTTAAGGCAGCTGGCCCAAAATGAAACATGTAGGAAGTGGGAAAAGCAGGATTCAAACTATGACAATCTGGTTCCAGAGCCTGAATGCTCACCTAACTACACCC
>SJYV01035482.1:0-25925 GCA_006410875.1 Neotragus pygmaeus
CATGTCCAGTTCGAACTGTTGCTTCCTGACCTGCATACAGATTTCTCAAGAGGCAGGTTAGGTGGTCTGCTATTCCCAGTCTCTAAAGACCCATTCAAACAGGCTCTAGCCAAGCAGGATGCCTGCAGGAGGGCTGGAGGCCCCCTGCCCTGGCAGCTGCTGGGTTTGGGGAGCTCCAGGGTGGCTGGGAAAGGGCAGGACTCCTGGGGGTGGCGGTCATGACTGTCTCAGTTTTCTGCTCCCACAGCCTGCCTGTCAGCCTCTCTTGTGTATGTGAACACCTTGATTGGGACAGACTCCCTCAGAGTCTTTGTCTTTGTGGTAATTGCTCATTTCAACCCAAAACTATTTAATGCTGAGTCAAAATGTAGTTCTCAGAGGAAAGCTCAGTTTCTAAGTTCTTGAAGATACACTATTGTTGCCCCAGGTATTATTTCTAATAAAAGGCAGCAAATTGCAATGGGTTGATATTTTTCTTCCTCAGTGCCTTTCACAGTAGGTGACATATTACAGGCACTTTTAAATGCTCTCTGATGAATTATTGGGTTAATGAACAAACAAGACTAACCCAGTAGCAGCATGTTCCTTCAAACTGATATCTATGACTTTCATCAAAACCTGTTAACAAATAGAGTATTAATACAAAGACAGCTCACTGGTCTCCTTCTCACTGGGAACTCTTAGCGGTTCATGGATTTCAACAGTCATTCAGTACCTTCACTATAATACATTCACACACTGTGGTTGTAATGACATAGCTTTGCCATTACAAAACACACAAAGGAGTGATTTTTGTTTTGAGTTTCAAAAGTATAACAAAAATTAAACGAGGCATAAACATTTAATGTGTCTTGCTATAGGTTCAATCATTCGGAAATCCTAGGAGGGATCACAGCCCAGTCTGACCGCAAGGACCAATGAACCACAACTGCTAAATATTTTTAAATGTATTTTTTAACTTTGAAATAATTATTATGCCATCTTATCATTTTTCCTCCCAAAGTAATGGCACAAATCATCAGTTGTGACTAACCTCCTATTCATGTAGCACTTATCTAGCAATCCATTTAAGTGGAAATTTTCTTCTCTAATTTCTTCTTTTATGTTTTGTAAGATAGAAGGAACCCAAAAAAGAAGCTCAGAGTGTAATAGATTTCTGGGCTTGCACTTTGGAGTCATGGAAATCTATATGGAATAATTCCCAAGACAACATTTTCAAAGTTCTACTGTAGTAAGTAAAATGTCATTCCTAGGAATTTATAGTAGACACCAGTCAGCCTGCACTGTCTTTAACCCCTGATACAGGAGTTTCTCAGAGAATATTAATTGATGGTGACAGAATATTACATGAACTGTTTTAAGGCGAGAAGAAGCAAGCCTGGGTAAACTCAATAGAGGAAATCGATCTTGAAGTGTTAATTCCACTTATTAAGTCAGTTGTATCCTAGAGTATTTCAGTAGTCCTTCAGAAGAATGTAAATGCTCTAACAGTTTTACAGTTTGGTTACAAAGACAGAGGTGAAGATTGAGGTAGAAAATAGAATGTTGCAATCTCCTTCCTGCCAAGTCCTAGGGGACCTTGAGTTAATTCCTCCCACTCTTCCTCCAAGGTTGTTGGTCTCTCGCTCTTTACTGGCGCTCTCTCTCTCTCTCTCTCTCTCTCTCTCACACACACACACACACACACACACACACACACACACACACACACACACAGGTCTTCCTTAGCTTCAAAAAAAGTCGTAAACTTAAGCAGATGCTGCTGTGGATACCATCCCGGTCTTCACCTTCCATTCACTACCAAACCCCTCCACAAATGCCAAGTGATCTACATGTTCCCACGTCCTCATTATTCACTTCCTCCAAGGTGGTATTCCATTCCCCACCACTCCACCAAAACTGGAAGTCGTCACTGTATAAGCTTTGAAATCTCTGTGACAAGTCATTCTGCTCGCCGCAGTGACCACTGGTGTGACCTGCTCCATCCTTACCCGTGTTCAGGATCCCCCCTGTCCAGGCTCTCCTCACACCACCTCCCAACCTTTCCTTGGCTGTTGACTCTTTTCTCCTTATACGGACCCCCTTGAGAAAGTCATCAGCTGTCACAACATCAGCTCAAAAAATCTGACCTCCCTGCTGAGGGCCACCATTCTATACCTTCACCTTTGTCTTCTCATGAGGGTTCTATTGTTGTTTCAAAAGTAAAGAAAGAAAGCTGGTTATTTAATTTCTTTAAATTTTTTCACAAGTTGAACTCTACCAATCACTTCCTCCTGAGTAAGTTACAGGTTTGTTTATGAAAACCAGAGACACAAATCTTCTAGGGAGAGGTATGACAGGTACACATGCATTGATGAGAAGGCTACATTTTGTGCCCCACTCACTTCCATTTGCACTGAACGTGTACTTCTCAAGAGGAGTAATGTAATAAACATGTAATTCATATCACTGTGTGTATCACAGTACTCTAACTGATATATTATGCATGGTTGCTATGTCTCTAGACCCCAAGGCCATCCTATACTTCTGTACCTTTGAATGATGAGAATATAATCCTATGGGATACTTTCTACCATCTCAAATTCTCAGCAAAATTTACCTGAAGAAAAGTGTTGAGTATCAGGTGCTGTACTAGGGGCTGGGGCACGAAGATGAACGACCCACAAGCCCTGCCCAAGACATCCTGATCTAAACTAATGACCTTTCTTTTCTGAAACCACAGACTGTCTTAACTTCTCACCCAAGTTAAAAATCTTGGTCTCATTCTTAATTAGTTCATGCTTATTTCTCATACTGATAAATCTTCATATTGGGTTCATTTTTCACTTTAAAATGGTTGCCCTGTCCATCTATTCCTTTATGTTTCCATGACCTATTGTCACAATGCTAGTTTAAGCTCCAGACCCTGCAAGCCTGGATTTAACCATGGTGGTTCAGACGATAAAGCATCTGAATGATGGAAATTCAGGTTCAATCCCTGGATTGGGCAACCCATTCCATTACTCTTGCTTGGAAAATCCCATGGACTGCAGAGCCTGCTAGGCTGCAGTCCATGGGGTCGCTAAGAGTCGGACATGACTGAGCAACTTCACTTTCACTTTTAGTTGCTCTTTACCGTTCTACACACTCCCCTTCTTCTAACCCATGGAGTATATCATTGCCAGAATAATCATCCCTGAGAGTCCATTTAAAGATCCTTATTCCCTGCTCATTTGGCTAAGATGGGCTCTTGACTTTGTTGGTCTGTCTTTATCTCTCATTCAAGCTGAGAGATTTGGTCCATTTGTCTTCTCATGGACACCTTGGGTTAGTCAATGAATCTTTAGGTGTGAAACCAAAAGCACAATTCATAAAACTTTTTAAAAACCATAAATTATTTTTGGTCAAAATTTAAAACTTTCTTCTGAAAGTGATTCTGTTAGGAGAATTAAGAGACAAGCTACAGATTGGGGAAAATGTTAGCAAATCATATATCAAAAACTTACTTGTCTACAGGATATATATAAAGAACCTTCAAAATTAAACAATAAGAAAAGAACCACAATTTTTATATGGACGAAATACTTGAACATGCACTTCACCAGAGAAAATATACAGATGGCCAAAAGACATATGAGCACATGAAAAAAAATTTTTCCATAACATCAGCCATTTATGAAAATGCAAATTAAAATTATAGTATGATACCATTGCATGCATGTGTGTGAGCTAAGTCACTTCAGTCGGGTCCGACTCTTTGCGACCCTGTGGACCAAAGCCCACCAGGCTCCTCTGTCCATGAGACTCTCCAGGCCAGAACACTGGAGTGGGTTGCTGTGCTCTCCTCCAGGGCATCTTCCTGACCCAGGGATCAAGCCCACGCCTCTTATGTCTCCTGCATTGGCAGGTGGGTAGGCTTCCCTGGTGGCGCAGACGGTAAAGCATCTGCCTGAGATGCGGGAGGCCCAGGTTCAATTCCTGGGTCAGGAAGATCCCCTGGAGAAGGAAACAGCAATCAACTCCAGCACTCTTGCCTGAAAATCCCATGGACAGAGAAGCCTGATAGGCTGCAGTCCATGGGGTCGCAAAGAGCCGGACAGGACTGAGCGACTTCACTTTCACTTTCTTTACCACTAGCGCCACCTGGGAAGCCACCTACCTACTTGGGAAAGTAACCAAAAAACAAAACACTGACAGTACCAAGTATTGAGGATTCAGAGCAGCTGGAACTCTCACATACTGCTGATGGAGATCCAAAACGACACAGGCACTCTGAAAGAAGCATGCCTGTTTTTATAAAGTTAAAAACACACTTACCATATGATCCAGCAATCCCATTTAACCTAGAGAAATAAACACTTACATTCACAGGGGAAAAAAAAGCTAGCAACTTTATTCATAATCACCAATCTTTTAAAAATTTTATTGGAGTATAGTTGCTTTGTAACATTGTGTTAGTTTCTACTGTATAACAAAGTGAATCAGCTACATGTACATATTTATCTCTTCTTTTCTGCATTTCCTTCCCGCTGAGTAGACAGAGATTCTTGTGCTATCCAGTAGTTCCTCATTAGTTACCTGTTTTATACCCAGTATCAGTGGTGTAAATATGACTATCTCAATCTCTCAATTCATCCCACTCCACACTTTCCCCTTTGGTATCCATACTTTTGTTCTTTACATCTGTATCTATTTATTTTTAAATAAGATTGTCTATACCAGTTTTTTCAGAGTCCACTTACATGTGAAAATATACAATATTTGTTTTTCTTTTTCTGACTTACTTCACTCTGTATGGTAGTCTCTAGGTCCATACATGTCTCTTCAAATGAGCCGATTTCATTCATTTTTATGAATATTCCATTGTGAATTACTCCACAATAAGTAATATCCATTGTGGGTGGTAAAGAACCCACATGCCATTGCAAGAGACATAATAGATGTCCCTGGGTTGGACAGATCCCCTGGAGAAGGGAATGGCAACCCACTCCAGGATTCTTGCCTGGAGAATTTTGTGGACAGAAGAGTCTGGCGGGCTACAGTCCATGGAGTTATAAGGAGTCAGACACAACTGAGCGATCAATAACTTTTTCCCTGTTTTCACAGGGAGGAAGAACAGGTGAGGAGCTGCAGGAGCTAGGGGTGAGGGAAGTAGTGAGTAGAGATCGTATTCATATTAGAGAAACTTTGGCGGTTACAGAACTGTTCTCTGTCTTGATCGGGTTAGTGATTATTTGAATCTATACATGTACTAGGGCTCCCCTGGTAGCTCAGTGGTAAAGAATCTGCCTGCAATGCAGAAGACACAGGAGACACCAATTTGATCAAGATTACCCTCTCCAGTATTTTTTCTGGGAAAACCCCTTGTACAGAGAAACCTGGCTGGCTACAGTCCGTGAAGTCACAAAGAGTCAGATATGACTATGCACGCACACACAAACATGAATTAAAGTACATAGAGGTGTATAGCAAAAGAGTTATTTTATGGTTTTTATTTTTATGGTTGTTTTTAAGGTTTAACAGAATTTTAATAGCGATAAAAATAATAAAAACTTAAATTTTGTGCCTACATATAATTCTAGTGCCATCTCAATTGTTATTTAGAATGTTTTTCTATTTTAAAAATGAATGTGTTTAGTAACAGGTGATACAGATAGAGGAAAAATCTCTATGAATTTTCTTTTACAAGTCTTCCCGATACAGAGATTTGCACAGAGTTGAAAATCACAAAATATCACCTTTATCCCCAAAAGGAAGATATCAAGATTTTCCATAAAAACTCAATATGTACTTCATATCTCTAATACACCTTACTCTTTGTAAGACATTCAGCATGTATTTATTGAATACATTTGAATTGATCTACTGCAGCGACTAAAAAGCTAAATAAATGATGTAAATCGAATTTGTGGGGGAAAAAACAGGCCTTGATATACTGAGAGAGAGGCCATCACCATAGTGACTGTTTTCTACATGCCAAAGAACCTTCCACAGTCTTCCTGGTCAGCATGTAAAAGAGACACAGATAGAACTCTTCTTCAGGATGGTCCAGTGAAACTACAGCCAAACCTGCCTGCTTCGAGATGGACATGTCTGATGGAGGCCGATTACGAGCCCACCTGCCAACCCACGGCCATGATGAACTGAGTGAGTGGAGTCTGTGCGTATGCAGTGCATGTGCGACGGAAATTTCTGTATTAGTACAACTGTCATAAATCAAAGATTTGGCTCAGGGATGTAGAGCACTTAAAAGATTGTCGCTTCTTCAGCACTCATGACAAAAAATAAAACTGTCAAAATGATTGTAAGTCCTTCACTTTTCTGGAACCCTTCTGAGAGCTGAGGTTGCAGGCCACCAACGAGGCCCAAACCCAGGGCTTAGCAGGCTTCTCCTGGAGGGGTGAACCATGGCCACTGCTTCCCCAGGGCAGACACAGCCAGACCCTCAGCCAGACCAGCTAGCAGACTGGGACAGGCTGAGTGTGAGCTGGTGAGAGACGTGGAACCTCTGAAAACTGCGAGTGGAGGAGGGTGTGCACCTTTGCAGGCTCTTCTTCACAGACCTCAGAGGGGACTGAGAAAGCACCTTGGTCAGGGAGGTCTGACAACCAGAACAGCAGTCTTTGCTGGAGGAATAAAACCACCCTACCAGGACCTTTCTCCCTCATCTCGCCTGGGCAACAAAAGCCTTAAGGTCTAAGTGTGAAGTGTTACTCAGTTGTGTCCAACTCTTTGTGACCCTATGGACTGTAGCCCTCCAGACTCCTCTGTCCATGGGATTCTCCAGGCAAGAACACTGAAGTGGGCAGCCATTCCCTTCTCCGGGGGATCTTTCTGACCCAGGGATCAAACCCCAGTCTCTTGCATTGGAGGCAGATTCTTTACCATCTGAGACACCAGGAAATCCCCAAGAGAGTCAGAGAGCAAATGTTATCATCCATAGGATGTGGGTGAAAAACTGTTGCAGTGGAGAAAAGGAACAGAAAATGCTCCTTCCACCCCTAGTTTCAGTTCACCTTGGACAGACACGGGGTCTTCAGCACTAAGACTGGGGAAGTCCCTGCAGACTGGGAGGAGATGGTTACCCTAAGCCTGGGCAAGGCCTGAGAATTCCTTCCAGGTGAAGGATCACCATGTGGCTGAGCACTGTGGACACCACAGCCCCAGATACTGTGCCTGTCGAACACGGAGGCGTCACAGCAGAGAACTTCCTCCCCCACCACCAGGCTCACAAGCAGAGGGACAGGCTGCTGCTGGAAGAGGGCCTGAGGCTGCAGACAGACCCTCCCCCATGGGCAGTGCAAAGGGGGACCTGGGGCAGAGGGTGAGCAAACAAAACATCGCACAAAAGCTATCAGCAACTTGCCCTCAATGGAAACATGAGAAGTCTCTACGGTGTCTGATGCCTGTGGGCACACCAAGGAGAGAATCTCAGACTCACCCAAGCCCAACTCAAAGTCACACAGCTGAAATTCTAGCAGAAGAACATGTGCACACATTCCCAGGCATTTTTGTTTTTGTTCAGTTGCTGTCATGTCCGACTCTTTGAAACCCCATGGACTGCAACACGCCAGGCCTCCCTGTCCTTCACTATCTCCTGGAGATTGCTCAAAATCACATCCATTGAGTCAGTGATGCCATCCAATCATCTCATCCTCTGTCATCCCCTGCTCCTCCCACCTTCAATTTTTCCCAGCATCAGGGTCTTTTCCAGTGAGTCAGCTTCAGCTTCAACATCAGTCCTTCCAATGAATATACAGGGTAGATTTCCTTTAGGACTGACTGGTTTGATCTCCTTGCTGTCCAAGGAACTCTCAAGAGTTCCAGGCATAAAAGCTATTTTTCTCATCTCAAGAGTCCTAAGCAAAGTGTCTGGCTTTCAACAAAAAATTATGAGGCATGCAGAAAGGTGAGAATAGACAACACCCTGTCAAAAATTAAAGCAATCAACAGAACCAGATTCAGGTATGGAGAGATGTGAGGACTACATGGTGTAGATTTAAAATAACTGAGTAATGTGAAAAAGCTCTAAGAGGAGAGGAGGACAGCATGCACGATTTGAGGGGTCAGGTCAGCAGAGAGATGAGAAGTTTAAGAATCAACCCACTGAAAGGCAAACCACCGAAATGAAGCCACAGTAGATGCCTTCAATAGGCTCACCAGGAAACGTAACAAAAAAATCAGTGAACTTGATGAGTGATCAGCAGATATTACATAGACTGAAACACAAAGAGGAAGAAAATATTATTGGGTTGGGCAAAAAGTTCATTCGGGTTTTTCCAAAACCCAAATAAATCCCCTAGGTATTTACCCGAGAGAGCTGGAAACTCATGTCCACAGAAACACCTCTCTTACCTCTATTCAGAATCACCCCAAATGATTTCTCATCTGTGAATGGAAGAACAGGGTGTGTCGCCTGTTCAGCAGGTGAAGGGACTGAACTATTCACTGTGGCGACCACACTGGCGACTCTCCCATATATTTGCCAGTGAAAGCAACCAGACTGCGAAGGTCATAGAGTCTATGACTCTAATTTTGTAACTTTCTGGAAATGGCCCAGAGACACAAAATAGAAGTGTGACTGGTTCGGACTGGAGGTGGGGCGGTGCTTGTCTGCACAGAGGCAGCCACGGGAACTTTGTGGGGACAGCATAAATTACCCTGCCTTGTGGCTGTGGGAGTTGGTGATGGACAGGGAGGTCTGGCGTGCTGCAATTCATGGGGTCGCAGAGTCAGACATGACTGAGCGACTGAACTGAACTGAACTGATCGTTGTGGTGGTAGGTGCCTGGATTGAAGCATCTGTCAAACCCAGAGAAGTAGACACCATGACGAGTGAAGGTTACTCTAAATGAGAAGATAGCAGGCTGTATGGGGCACCTCTAAATGCAATACAAACCCTAGCAAATGTTACTTATCTAACCTATGAATATGTAACCTCACTACCTAATTCAGGTGGGGAAGGAAGGACCCAGCCCAATAGCTTTGGAAAGCAGTATTTTGATTGAATACTATTAAGGCTAAAAACAAAAAGTATTCTATTTAATAAATGTGCTCCTCACAGAGTTATGAGTTAGCCATTCTGAACCTACTTTGTGTGAGCTAGAGTGGGAGCTTGAATAAAAAAGCAAATTATACTGTAAACCCTGAGCACCAGGTTTCTAAATGTCAGAGAAGGAATAAACTCTGTTGTATTGGTATAGGGCTGAAATTGGATTGAAAGATAGCTAGATAGACCACAATATTACAGACAGACCAATAAAATATAGAATAAAGATAAATGTGCTTATATACACATACAGGTAAAATATGTATCTTCATCATAAGTACGCATGCATGGGTTTAATCACTGCAGATGGTGACTGCAGCCATGAAATTAAAAGATGCCTACTCCTTAGAAGAAAAGCTATGGCCAACCTAGACAACATATTAAAAAGCAGAGACATTACTGTACCAACAGAAGTCCATCTAGTCAAAGCTATGGTTTTTCCAGTAGTCATGTATGGATGTGAGAGTTGGACTATAAAGAAAGCTGATGCTTTTGAACTGAGATGTTGGAGAAGACTCTTGAGAGTCCCTTGGACAACAAGGAGATCCAACCAGTCTATCCTAAAAGAAATCAGTCCCGAATATCCATTGGAAGGACTGATGCTGAAGCTGAAACTCCAATACTTTGGCCACCTTATGTGAAGAACTGACATATTTGAAAAGACCTTGATGCTGGGAAAGACTGAAAGGAGGAGGAGAAGGAGATGACAGAGGATGAGATGGTTGGATGGCATCGCCAACACAATAGACATGAGTTTGAGTAAACTCTGGGAGTTGGTGATGAACAGGGAGGCCTGGCATGCTGCAATCCATGGTGTTGCAAAGAGTTGGACACAACTGAGCAACTGAACTATGTTACACACACAGATATGTGTATATATATACATACGATCACCTTTGTTGATTCAAATTCATGTGCCTCCTTTAACAACGTCTCAATGCCACCTCCTTCACGAAGCTTCCCAGTTACAGCTCTGCAGATTCCCACGGTGCTTTATAGCCCTCAAAGCACTGATCAGATTTGTCTTGTGCTTTTGTTCATGTCTTGGATATCCTTCCATAGAGCAAATTCCAAAAGGTCTTGTTTGATTTTTTTCTTTTATGACATGCCACCACCCCACTCCCCACCCCCACCATGACCTTTTAAATGGCAGAGTTCCTCAGAAAATTTCCTGAATAGAATTCATGTCAGAGGTGCCAAGATACAAATCTGAATGTCTAGGGATCAACTGTGCCCTTGGGGCAGCAGTTTTCCTTAAGCTATATTGCCAGGGGCCTTAGAAATTCCCAAGAGCCTCTCTTGGCTTCAGTCCGGCAGCCTTTACTCTCCCCATTCTCTGTGGTGTCATCTAGTCCCAATAGCCATGGAATGAAAAGGCAGCCCTGCATGGATGCCTCCAGCCTTCACTTCTCCTCGCCCTCCTGTGCCCAGCCCAGCCCATTCTCCTCTAGCTTCTGCTCCACCAAGAATGCTTATTCCATCCCTCGACCCGTTCTCCCCAGTCACCCTCCCCTGTCCGTTGCTGCCAGAGCTTCTCCTGGAAACTTCTGAAGGCTTGCGAGCTGATCATCCTGTTTTGTACTCTTTACTTCAGCTCACTCTGTATATGGTAGTTAGAATGATTATTTAGCTCATGTACACCCGTGGCGGATTCACGTCAATGTATGCCAAAACCAATACAATATTGTAAAGTAAAATAAAGTAAAAATTAAAAAAAAAAAATCTAAATCATATCATACATCTGTTGCCAATTCTTCAGTAACTTCCCATTGCACTTTGAATAAAACCCAGCCACTTTTTATTTATTTTCGTCCTCAAGGCTCTGCACACAACCACACCACCCAGTCATGAGCCTCCTCTCAATTCCTGAAACTCAGTTGCCTCTTTCCTTTTTCAGGGCATCAGGAGTCACAGTGTACTTCTGCTAGAGCAGAGCATCTTAAATCACCCACTGTGAATTAGCGACTGAACAACAACATGGATCAGATCTTGTCTCCTCAGTCTATATTGGAATTCTATTTTGTAAAATATAGTAAAAATTGAATGCCAGAGAACAATTGTAAAGTCGTTTTGTTTTTAGGTTGAGCAGACATCAAGGTAGTCTATCAAATCATTACAAGTGTTTTCAGATCGGCATTCTCAATTTCTGTACAGATCGCCTTAGGGTTCAAGAACAGCTTGCTGATGTGGGCTACTGAGTTACCCTGTGTACGTTCCATCTGCTCCTTAAGGTCACGGCTTAAATGTCATTTCCTCCAAGAGTCTTCCCTGACCATACAGTCTAATTGGGCCCATTTCCCTCCATAATGTTCTCTATCACCATATCCTATTTGTTTCATTCATAACATTTACCTAAATTATGCACCTGCACGTGCGAGTGCGCACACACACAAACACACACACACAGAGACACACACGCATATACGTTTCTCTGCTGATTGTGTTCCCTGCCTCTTCCTTGTAAATTTCAGATGGCAGGGACTGTGACCACTTTCTTTTCCTAATGCATATCAATTGCAAAGTCAAAAATGTCAAATTCTACTGGAGACTAATGGATTTCTCAGAGGCTTTAACGTGTTAATATGAAGTGTAACATTCCAAGAACAGGTTATAAAGTGCAGAGTTTCCCAAACTCATTTGCTCAAGAGACCCTTTCTTAGGATGTATTCTGTGGAGTATATTGTAGAAAATACTGACCTAAAGAAACATCCAGAAATCTTATTTATGCTGAAACTGCTTTAATTAGGTTATAAAATTTAAGTTGCACTGATATTTGAACTTAACCTGTCATCATCATTTCATGGGTGGAGAAAGCAGAAAGCTGGCATCATACCAAAGACGTGGGGGGACAGGGGCATGTGACCTTCATTTGCCCATTTTGCTCTCAGATGCCTTTCTACCTTTTCATATTCTGGGGTTAAAACACTTAAAATTAAATTTCCCAGATTTCTCAGCCAGATGACTTCTCTGGACAGGTTCTTCCAAAAAGGGGTGATAAAAGGAAACTGGAAAGCTGAAAGAAAATGAAGCTTTAAAAAAACATCTGCTTCTGACAGCCATGGGTGACTTTAGGCTTTCCTGGCCTTGCAGACACTGGCTGGTGGCGGCTGTTCTCACATCATCTGTAGGTCCAGCAGCACAAACCGGCCACAGCCAGCCAGCTGTGCCTTCCACCACCTTCCGTGGCTACAGTAGCAGTCACAAGGGCTGTTGCAGTGGAGTGGCTCCCAGCCTTCAGCAGTGACTGCTGTGAGCATCCACCCACGTCTGGCAACACTGCCTGTTCCCTGGGGTCCCCCAGCCAGGGCTGGGAGTGACTTGCTGTCGTCACTGACCCTTCACTAGTCCATCTTCTACTCCATCAGGCCTTTCAACACTGTTGACACCAATTGCTCATGTGAAATCTCCTCCAGCTGAAATACCTAGAATGAGCTCTGACACTGACTGATACAGGGTCAGGGTGGGAAACTGTTGGGCAGTGTTGAATAATATCCCCTTAAGTGGGAGAAAGAACTTTGAGAACAGGAAGCGGGCAACTCCATAAAGTACAGTCGTGAAGGTTTTCGTGGAGAACTTACCTATAGGCAGGATCAGGTGGATGACAATGCAGATCGTCGGCAGCTGCAACTCTGCACCAACAGAAAAGTACAGGGGACTTGAAGGGGCCAGAGTCACAGTCCGGATCCACTAGAGAGACACAAGTCTGCAGCAAAGGGAACTGGGGGTTGCTCCTCTTCCTGAGGGGAGTCTCATAATCATTAACCATCTGCGTCAGCAAAAGGCACCCGTCCAGTTTCCATGTCACATGAGAACAAGGTAGAGGTTAGTGGGGACCCGCCTGTCATGGGCACATCCCTTGTGAGTTAGGCTAAAGTTAGCTCAGTGCTGCAGAGAGGAGGGGGTGTGACTGGGAGCCTAAGACAGAGCTGACAAAGCACAGCCAGGGCGGTTCCTCACACAAACCGATTGCGGGAGGGCAGAGAAACGTCACCTGCTGTCTGATATCAGTATGAGTCAAGAAACAAGCATTCAGAGAAACTTCCAGAGCAAAGCAGAACAATGAATCATGGAAACAGAAACAAGAGTGAAAACAGGCTCCCGGGCACCGATCCTCATTAGTCATGGAGTGACTTCTGCAGTCCCTTCACCGTTCTGAGCCTGACTGTCCTCGCTTCAATCCTCCACGATTGTTCCAACACCCCAGGGCGCACGGAGGCCCATAGCCCCACCATCTCTACCAAGCCACCCAAAGCCACCCCAGCGGGATGAGCTAAGTCTCTGGCAGCTGTTCACTCTGCCAACACCTCTGTAGGACAGGGCCCCCAATCCCCAACTCTCTCTCTCCAACTGCACACCACCCGGAAGCCTGAGCAGACAAGCTGGAGTGGCCACTTCTCAACATTTATTAGGTACTTCTTTTGTGAGGCACTGGGCAGCGATAAAACCAGCTCACTTCACGGTGTGCAGGAGACAACAACATATACAAACGATAGTAAAGCCTTGAGGGAAGCAAGGGCCATCACACAGATAAAAACAAAGGCAACAAGGAGTGGCAAGAGGGAGCAGTTAATCCTAAGGGGATCCTTTCCTCCAAAGACTCCACAGACAATCCATTACATGTGCTAGAACACAAAGTTCATTCCCCAGAAAGATGGAGGGGGGTCCGACCAGGGAGGACCATCAGAGGCAGAATTAGTGTATCACTGCTATGGCATCAGGAAGCTGTGCTTAGTCGCCTGTGACTGTTTGCGATCCCATAGACTGTAGCCCATTTGGCTCTTCTGTCATGGGATTATGCCATCAAGGCTTTTCTCCTTCAGGGGATCTTCTCCACCCAGGGATCCAACCCATGTCTCTTGCATCTCCTGCATTGGCAGGCAGATTCTTTACCACTGAGCCACTTGGGAAGCTACATGAGACTTCTAAACTAAAAAAGAATGTGGAATATATAAAACATCTAATATATAAAATATGTAAATATAGTAATAATGTTACTTGAGGAAGAAAATATTGAACATTTCACACTATTTTTATGTTTCTGTTACCCTTAAAGTGCATGTATGGTATCCCACCAGTATACCAGGACACCAAGTCATAATCAACAAGAGGGCTGCCCCATAAGAATGATACAACCAGGTCAATTATGTTGGAAAGAAATCATTATGTTGAAAGACTAAAAATGCAGTTGCAAGAAAGAATGTAACAGCTCTTTTTGAACAATCTAGAATGAAAATGACATTTAGGTTTCCATTTATTACTGATTTGGAAGGACAGTGAAACACAATAGCTTATGGATATAAAGAATTTAGAACTATGATTCAGCATGGCATAACAAGAAGCCAAGTCCAGAAATATATTCCAAACTGATTTAATTCCTGCATATTCCATGATCAGCTAAGAAATGGTAATGCCACAGAGATTTAGAATGCCATTACATGGGAAATTAGTTATGAGCATTCAAAGTGAAATGGCAGAAACACTGATAAAGTCAGCACTATTCTGAGCTATATATAAATGAGGAACACTAATCCAGGTGAGGAAGTTTTAAACCCTTTCAAACAATCTTAGGATAAATTGCTCCCAAAATATCTCATTTACCTTTGATTACCACTATATCAAAAAGATGGAGACAAGTTGAATGGAGAACTAAGAAAAGCAGCTGAGTATTGAGGAAACTGATTTATGAAAAGTATTATAAGAAAAAAATTGACACCACTTTGTAAAGAGATGACTAAGGAATGATGACACTCTATAAATATTTGAAAGGTAAAAACATCCAATAGGGGAGGAATTATTTAGCATGTTATAAAGAGCTATAATTATAGTTTATGGAATGAAATTAGACAACCAAGATTTAAAGCATTCAAAACCACTTACTTCAAGATACTGGAGAACTATATTTGAAAAGATAGTGTGCTATCTTTGGGGACAGTGGAATGCTTTTGTCTGGTTTGTTTAAATGTCTACTTAAAAAAAAATCAATGCAATGAAGAGAGGCATAAATCTCTTCATAAGTATATTTTACCTTATTTTGTTATTTTATTAATTTTGCACACTCTTGTTCTAAAAGAATATCAAGTGACTCACTCAATTGTTTGACAATAAAAACAGAAGACAGAAACAGAATCCATAACTTCTTCCCCAATCAGATATTATTCTTTTCTACTAGACCTACTTGCTAGCATTGAGCAAAACTCACTAACTGGAACTTTGCCTAAACATTACTAAAGGAATGTGAAACCACTGATCTAGACTAATTGGAGTTATGTACCTAACTGAGGTAAAGACAAATACTGGCTGCTTTACACTGAAAAGATTGAAGACTTCATTCACACCTGACACTAATTACCGCCTCTTTCCTGAATTGTCTCTCTCCCTGCGAAAAATCCAAATGTGCAGGCACAACTGCTTAGTGGCACCTCGTTCTATATCTTATCCTGGATAGCCTGCTGTCTCCTCTGACTCGTTAGACCTCAGGTCAAATTCATTCGACAAACAAAGTAAACTGTGCTGCTTATTGAGTGTGTGTCAGGCACTGCAGAGTCCAGCCAGAGATAAAACCATGGCTGCGAAAGACTCCTGGGGATGCGCCCTGGGCCTTATACCCCACCACAAGCCGCTTCCCAGTTTTAACCTGTATCATATTGTCTTAAATACTGTCTGAAGCTGGGTTCCCATGAAGTGCGTGATTTGCTGAGATTATGGGTCATAACCTATTGAGAGAGCATCTTTGGAGAAAGAGTACGGGAAGAAAGAGACAATGGAGGAAGCAGCTATTGGATAAGGCTGTGGTCCCAGCCGGAAGCCCAGCTTCAACCTGGTCTGTGGGGAACTCTGAAGCATAAGTTGTACCGATGAGTTGATCCCACCTTGAGACCAGAGGGACTGCGTTTTGTATGTTCACATCAATTAATCATGAACCGTCGGCGGCTGTCTCCCCAGGCAGCAAGTACCTTCTCAGCAGTTCTGCTCTCATTCTTTGAGCAGACGACAATTTTCTGGGGAAGTAAGGCCACTCTGAGTAATTACAGGCAGCTCTGTAAGCAACTGGGNAAAGTCGTTTTGTTTTTAGGTTGAGCAGACATCAAGGTAGTCTATCAAATCATTACAAGTGTTTTCAGATCGGCATTCTCAATTTCTGTACAGATCGCCTTAGGGTTCAAGAACAGCTTGCTGATGTGGGCTACTGAGTTACCCTGTGTACGTTCCATCTGCTCCTTAAGGTCACGGCTTAAATGTCATTTCCTCCAAGAGTCTTCCCTGACCATACAGTCTAATTGGGCCCATTTCCCTCCATAATGTTCTCTATCACCATATCCTATTTGTTTCATTCATAACATTTACCTAAATTATGCACCTGCACGTGCGAGTGCGCACACACACAAACACACACACACAGAGACACACACGCATATACGTTTCTCTGCTGATTGTGTTCCCTGCCTCTTCCTTGTAAATTTCAGATGGCAGGGACTGTGACCACTTTCTTTTCCTAATGCATATCAATTGCAAAGTCAAAAATGTCAAATTCTACTGGAGACTAATGGATTTCTCAGAGGCTTTAACGTGTTAATATGAAGTGTAACATTCCAAGAACAGGTTATAAAGTGCAGAGTTTCCCAAACTCATTTGCTCAAGAGACCCTTTCTTAGGATGTATTCTGTGGAGTATATTGTAGAAAATACTGACCTAAAGAAACATCCAGAAATCTTATTTATGCTGAAACTGCTTTAATTAGGTTATAAAATTTAAGTTGCACTGATATTTGAACTTAACCTGTCATCATCATTTCATGGGTGGAGAAAGCAGAAAGCTGGCATCATACCAAAGACGTGGGGGGACAGGGGCATGTGACCTTCATTTGCCCATTTTGCTCTCAGATGCCTTTCTACCTTTTCATATTCTGGGGTTAAAACACTTAAAATTAAATTTCCCAGATTTCTCAGCCAGATGACTTCTCTGGACAGGTTCTTCCAAAAAGGGGTGATAAAAGGAAACTGGAAAGCTGAAAGAAAATGAAGCTTTAAAAAAACATCTGCTTCTGACAGCCATGGGTGACTTTAGGCTTTCCTGGCCTTGCAGACACTGGCTGGTGGCGGCTGTTCTCACATCATCTGTAGGTCCAGCAGCACAAACCGGCCACAGCCAGCCAGCTGTGCCTTCCACCACCTTCCGTGGCTACAGTAGCAGTCACAAGGGCTGTTGCAGTGGAGTGGCTCCCAGCCTTCAGCAGTGACTGCTGTGAGCATCCACCCACGTCTGGCAACACTGCCTGTTCCCTGGGGTCCCCCAGCCAGGGCTGGGAGTGACTTGCTGTCGTCACTGACCCTTCACTAGTCCATCTTCTACTCCATCAGGCCTTTCAACACTGTTGACACCAATTGCTCATGTGAAATCTCCTCCAGCTGAAATACCTAGAATGAGCTCTGACACTGACTGATACAGGGTCAGGGTGGGAAACTGTTGGGCAGTGTTGAATAATATCCCCTTAAGTGGGAGAAAGAACTTTGAGAACAGGAAGCGGGCAACTCCATAAAGTACAGTCGTGAAGGTTTTCGTGGAGAACTTACCTATAGGCAGGATCAGGTGGATGACAATGCAGATCGTCGGCAGCTGCAACTCTGCACCAACAGAAAAGTACAGGGGACTTGAAGGGGCCAGAGTCACAGTCCGGATCCACTAGAGAGACACAAGTCTGCAGCAAAGGGAACTGGGGGTTGCTCCTCTTCCTGAGGGGAGTCTCATAATCATTAACCATCTGCGTCAGCAAAAGGCACCCGTCCAGTTTCCATGTCACATGAGAACAAGGTAGAGGTTAGTGGGGACCCGCCTGTCATGGGCACATCCCTTGTGAGTTAGGCTAAAGTTAGCTCAGTGCTGCAGAGAGGAGGGGGTGTGACTGGGAGCCTAAGACAGAGCTGACAAAGCACAGCCAGGGCGGTTCCTCACACAAACCGATTGCGGGAGGGCAGAGAAACGTCACCTGCTGTCTGATATCAGTATGAGTCAAGAAACAAGCATTCAGAGAAACTTCCAGAGCAAAGCAGAACAATGAATCATGGAAACAGAAACAAGAGTGAAAACAGGCTCCCGGGCACCGATCCTCATTAGTCATGGAGTGACTTCTGCAGTCCCTTCACCGTTCTGAGCCTGACTGTCCTCGCTTCAATCCTCCACGATTGTTCCAACACCCCAGGGCGCACGGAGGCCCATAGCCCCACCATCTCTACCAAGCCACCCAAAGCCACCCCAGCGGGATGAGCTAAGTCTCTGGCAGCTGTTCACTCTGCCAACACCTCTGTAGGACAGGGCCCCCAATCCCCAACTCTCTCTCTCCAACTGCACACCACCCGGAAGCCTGAGCAGACAAGCTGGAGTGGCCACTTCTCAACATTTATTAGGTACTTCTTTTGTGAGGCACTGGGCAGCGATAAAACCAGCTCACTTCACGGTGTGCAGGAGACAACAACATATACAAACGATAGTAAAGCCTTGAGGGAAGCAAGGGCCATCACACAGATAAAAACAAAGGCAACAAGGAGTGGCAAGAGGGAGCAGTTAATCCTAAGGGGATCCTTTCCTCCAAAGACTCCACAGACAATCCATTACATGTGCTAGAACACAAAGTTCATTCCCCAGAAAGATGGAGGGGGGTCCGACCAGGGAGGACCATCAGAGGCAGAATTAGTGTATCACTGCTATGGCATCAGGAAGCTGTGCTTAGTCGCCTGTGACTGTTTGCGATCCCATAGACTGTAGCCCATTTGGCTCTTCTGTCATGGGATTATGCCATCAAGGCTTTTCTCCTTCAGGGGATCTTCTCCACCCAGGGATCCAACCCATGTCTCTTGCATCTCCTGCATTGGCAGGCAGATTCTTTACCACTGAGCCACTTGGGAAGCTACATGAGACTTCTAAACTAAAAAAGAATGTGGAATATATAAAACATCTAATATATAAAATATGTAAATATAGTAATAATGTTACTTGAGGAAGAAAATATTGAACATTTCACACTATTTTTATGTTTCTGTTACCCTTAAAGTGCATGTATGGTATCCCACCAGTATACCAGGACACCAAGTCATAATCAACAAGAGGGCTGCCCCATAAGAATGATACAACCAGGTCAATTATGTTGGAAAGAAATCATTATGTTGAAAGACTAAAAATGCAGTTGCAAGAAAGAATGTAACAGCTCTTTTTGAACAATCTAGAATGAAAATGACATTTAGGTTTCCATTTATTACTGATTTGGAAGGACAGTGAAACACAATAGCTTATGGATATAAAGAATTTAGAACTATGATTCAGCATGGCATAACAAGAAGCCAAGTCCAGAAATATATTCCAAACTGATTTAATTCCTGCATATTCCATGATCAGCTAAGAAATGGTAATGCCACAGAGATTTAGAATGCCATTACATGGGAAATTAGTTATGAGCATTCAAAGTGAAATGGCAGAAACACTGATAAAGTCAGCACTATTCTGAGCTATATATAAATGAGGAACACTAATCCAGGTGAGGAAGTTTTAAACCCTTTCAAACAATCTTAGGATAAATTGCTCCCAAAATATCTCATTTACCTTTGATTACCACTATATCAAAAAGATGGAGACAAGTTGAATGGAGAACTAAGAAAAGCAGCTGAGTATTGAGGAAACTGATTTATGAAAAGTATTATAAGAAAAAAATTGACACCACTTTGTAAAGAGATGACTAAGGAATGATGACACTCTATAAATATTTGAAAGGTAAAAACATCCAATAGGGGAGGAATTATTTAGCATGTTATAAAGAGCTATAATTATAGTTTATGGAATGAAATTAGACAACCAAGATTTAAAGCATTCAAAACCACTTACTTCAAGATACTGGAGAACTATATTTGAAAAGATAGTGTGCTATCTTTGGGGACAGTGGAATGCTTTTGTCTGGTTTGTTTAAATGTCTACTTAAAAAAAAATCAATGCAATGAAGAGAGGCATAAATCTCTTCATAAGTATATTTTACCTTATTTTGTTATTTTATTAATTTTGCACACTCTTGTTCTAAAAGAATATCAAGTGACTCACTCAATTGTTTGACAATAAAAACAGAAGACAGAAACAGAATCCATAACTTCTTCCCCAATCAGATATTATTCTTTTCTACTAGACCTACTTGCTAGCATTGAGCAAAACTCACTAACTGGAACTTTGCCTAAACATTACTAAAGGAATGTGAAACCACTGATCTAGACTAATTGGAGTTATGTACCTAACTGAGGTAAAGACAAATACTGGCTGCTTTACACTGAAAAGATTGAAGACTTCATTCACACCTGACACTAATTACCGCCTCTTTCCTGAATTGTCTCTCTCCCTGCGAAAAATCCAAATGTGCAGGCACAACTGCTTAGTGGCACCTCGTTCTATATCTTATCCTGGATAGCCTGCTGTCTCCTCTGACTCGTTAGACCTCAGGTCAAATTCATTCGACAAACAAAGTAAACTGTGCTGCTTATTGAGTGTGTGTCAGGCACTGCAGAGTCCAGCCAGAGATAAAACCATGGCTGCGAAAGACTCCTGGGGATGCGCCCTGGGCCTTATACCCCACCACAAGCCGCTTCCCAGTTTTAACCTGTATCATATTGTCTTAAATACTGTCTGAAGCTGGGTTCCCATGAAGTGCGTGATTTGCTGAGATTATGGGTCATAACCTATTGAGAGAGCATCTTTGGAGAAAGAGTACGGGAAGAAAGAGACAATGGAGGAAGCAGCTATTGGATAAGGCTGTGGTCCCAGCCGGAAGCCCAGCTTCAACCTGGTCTGTGGGGAACTCTGAAGCATAAGTTGTACCGATGAGTTGATCCCACCTTGAGACCAGAGGGACTGCGTTTTGTATGTTCACATCAATTAATCATGAACCGTCGGCGGCTGTCTCCCCAGGCAGCAAGTACCTTCTCAGCAGTTCTGCTCTCATTCTTTGAGCAGACGACAATTTTCTGGGGAAGTAAGGCCACTCTGAGTAATTACAGGCAGCTCTGTAAGCAACTGGGGATCAGCGTGCTCCTTGGTGCACGGCGCCTGACTGGCTTCCAGCCCTGCCTGCTACAAACATCACCCCTGCCCAGCCGTTTAGTGACACAACTCCTTTTCCTACCAAGTCAAACTGGAGCGGCCACTAAATCTTGAGAATTCTCCCTTTACACTGTACTTCTAGTGTTCTTCCCTTCTTTTTCCCCAGTAACCATTTGAAACTGCCCAAGTTCTTAACTGACTCGCATTTAAGCTACAAGCATATTTTCCTAATGAGACTCCAGATTTCCAAAGACAAAAAGGCATCACTGCTGGGCAGAGCCATTAGGTGGGGATGAGGTTTTCTGGAAAGGACATGCAGTGATGAAAGCCGCAGAAGACACAAGTTCGATCCTTGGGTCAGGAGGATCCCCTGTGGCAACCCACTCCAGTCTTATTGCCTAGAAAATTCCATGGACAGAGGAGCCTGGCAGGCAGACAAAGGAGCCTGTTGGGCTATAGTCCATGGGGCTGCAAAGAGTTGGACATGACTGAGCGCCCCCCACATACATATGCTCTGATGAAAGGTACAGCCATCAGCTCCAGACGCAGGTGCTGCAGATCTTCTGATGTTTCAAGTCAGAAATCCAAAATGTGCTGTGAGGTCTTCTAAATTTCATATGGGATACGTAGTTTCCCACGTTGCTTGTGTTTAAGTTCTATGAGAGGTAAAAGTGAAAAAGAGAAAAACAGGTCAAATGGACCCATCACAGCCATTTTGCAAATTCTGGCCAAGCACTCATGAGAGGAGACAACATTTAAACTGATGATTATATTTCCAAGTGAGGAGAGGTAAAAGTTTCAAAGGAGCCCAGGTAAAGTACTGAAGGGGTTCAGGAGACAGGCATCCGACCCTGAGCCTTCATGAGTAAGGATCTTGTCTTCATCAGGGTTCCCATCTCTGGTTTCCAGCACAGTGAATGTCACGTAAAAATCCTTAATAAATGTTGGAGTGAATGAATGGATGAAGGAGCAAACATAGGGACATGTGTCTCTACGTGTCCTCAAGAGAGAAAAAGACCATGATCTAGTCCACGACCAAGCGACCACCCCAGCACCCACCAAGCATCAGGTTAACACCATCACACCCTGTCCTCTGAGAGTTCTGTCAGCCCGGGTCGCTCAGAACCTCCCCACTCTCCTCGCCTCTCAGCTGCACCTCTAGTACAGAAAACACACATTAGTTTAGTATTGCTGAACGCTACTCCCAAATCCACCAGCAGTAGCTGCAGAGAAGTGGCTAGAATTCATCCCTAACTGTAGACATAGGTCAGGGCCACTCCTGGTGCAGAGCAGCAGCTCTGACAGCTGCTGCTCCCCACATTCTCCACTGATGGGAGCTGAGGCCAAGCCATGCCCAGGGCTCTCCCTCCAGGAATTTCAAATCCTTTTCCAGAACAATCCACGTTCTCATGCATCTTTACCATCACAATGGGTGGAGCAGCTCCATGTGCATGCATGCATATTAAGTTGTCTCAGTCGTGTTCAACTCTGTGCAACCCCATGGACTGTAGCCCACCAGGCTCCTCTGTCCATAGGATTCTCCAGGCAAGAATAGTGGAGTGGGTTGCTATTTCCTCCTCCAGAGGATCTTCCCGACCCAGGGATCGAACCCACGTCCCTTATGTCTCCTGCATTGGCAGGTGGGTTCTTCACCACTAGTGCGTCCAAAGCCTGGAGCAGCTCCATGGCAGCATGCAATCTTTCCCCGCCCTAACTGGCACCTACACAGGAGGTTTCCTCACCCAGGGGAACCACCTCTTTGTTGTCTGTGTCTGCTTCTCTAGAATCCTTCTGTTCTGCCTGCTGCGACTGAGTTTAAGTCGGAGATAATTCCTACATTCTGAGACCATCAATTGGCCTGGTTTTAGAAGCGGGGGGCGACTTCCCTGGTGGCTCAGAAGGTAAAGGCATCTGCTTACAATGTGGGAGACCCGGGTTTGATCCCTGAGTCAGGAAAATCCCCTAGAGAAGGAAATGGCAACCCACTCCTGTACTTCTGCTTGTAAAATCCCATGGACGGATGGAGAAGCCTGATAGGCTACAGTCCATGGGGTCGCAAAGAGTTAGACACGACTGAGCGACTTCACTGTTCTTTCCTTAGAAGGGGGACAGCCCCGATTTGGGTTAGTAAATCCTAAATCATTCTCCGAAATGCACGTTACAACCTTATCTCCTGCTTTGCATTAAAAAATATATATATAGGTTTATTTCATTACATAATGGAAATTCTTTCCACTATTTGCTGAAGTAGCTGTTGATGAATTAGTCTTTTACTAATTGGCCCGCCTCTGCCTTCCTCCCCTTGTGCTCCCAGAAAATACATCTTCACCTTCTGTACTATGTGGCAAAACCTCAGCTTGGAGGAAGCCAGCCACCTGCCTGCCTGACCTCTGCGCTGGATGGCTGAGCCCTGAGAACATCACACGACAGGCGCAAACCTAACCCGAGAATGCTTGCTTCTCCTTTTTCCACAGATGAGGGCAGGCCTCTTCCTTCCTTCACAGGAATTAGAAGCGGTCACAAGGCACTTCCTCCATTTTCTCCCCCCACATAACCAGCCACAAGGACATCACCTGCCCTCCCCTTCCTCCTGCTGCAGAGAGGAATTCCTCCTTGTTCCCCAGAGTCTGCCTACCACCTCCTTCCTCTCCAACCGCTCCTTTACCATGGCCAACTTCCCAACAGCCTGTGAACATGTCCTTCTCCATGCATGCTACAGAACAGACGTTTGATCTGGGGTCATTGTCCACCTGCTACATGCCTACTTTCCCTTCCTTCACCTGCAAACTCTGGCATCCCCCAAGCCTGCCGCCACCGTGCCTCAGCTTCCTAGTCCACACCCTGCTCTCTAGCTCCAGCCCCCATCAAACTCCGGGCCACCAGATCTAGCACCCAGCCCCACTGGGCTTGCTTCATCACAGCAGCCTCTGATTCAGCCACACTCAAGCCAGCCGGTCCCGCAGCTTTCTGGTGACAATTGCCTTCCTCTTCAGCCCTCTTGCCTCCAGTTTTGCACTTTCCTTTTGACCTTTGATCTGCCCTGGAATCCCAGCCTGGTACCTCTCTTCACTTTTCACTGCACTGTGTCTCAAAGTAATTTAAGGAATTCTTATGATTTGATTTTTCCTCTGTATGCTGATAGCTTTTGAAAGACTTTTGTATTTGTTTTTTCCTAAAAGTGAGATACGCACAGGAAACCAAACGGTTCTGAAAGCTGACAAAGAAAACTCTCTGCTCCCTCCTGTGACTTTCACCTAGGGCCCCATGGGTCAGAAGCACCCTTTTAAACTATGTGGCTTATCTTACCACTCAATAATATTATTTTATTTCTGATTCATGATTTATCACATTGAGACAATTCCCCAGTGTAAAAGGTGAAATTAAGATTCACTGAACATTGTCTTCCCCTCTTTACTTCAATATCCATTATTTTTCCCCTCATCGGTTATCCTTGTAATTTTCAGTTCAGTCACTCAGTCGTGTCCGACTCTTTGCAACCCCACAGACTGAAGCATGCCAGGTTTCCCTGTCCATCACCAACTCCCATAGCTTGCTCAAACTCACGTCCATCAAGTTGGTGATGCCATCCAACCATCTCATCCTCTGTCATCCCCTTCNACACAGTCAAAGGCTTTGGCATAGTCAATAAAGCAGAAATAGATGTTTTTCTGGAACTCTCTGCTTTTTACATCATCCAGCAGATGTTGGCAGTTTGATCTCTGGTTCCTCTGCCTTTTTTAAAACCAGCTTGAACATCAGGAAGTTCATGGTTCAAGTATTGCTGATAGGGATTGCATTGAATTGTAGATTGCTTTGGGTAGTATACTCATTTTCACTATATTATTCTTCCAATCTATGAACATGGTATATTTCTCCATCTATCAGTGTCCTCTTTGATTTCTTTCATCTCTGCTTTATAGTTTCCTATACATACGNTGCTGATAGGGATTGCATTGAATTGTAGATTGCTTTGGGTAGTATACTCATTTTCACTATATTATTCTTCCAATCTATGAACATGGTATATTTCTCCATCTATCAGTGTCCTCTTTGATTTCTTTCATCTCTGCTTTATAGTTTCCTATACATACGTCTTTAGTTTCTTTAGGTAGATATATTTCTAAGTATTTTATTCTTTTCATTGCAATGGTGAATGGAATTGTTTCCTTAATTTCCTTTTCTACTTCTCATTTTTAGTTTATAAAAGCCATATGATTACCTCAAGAGATGCAGAGAAAGTTTTGACAATATTCAACATCCATTTATGATAAAAACTCTCCAGGAAGCAGGAATAGAAGGAGCATACCTCAACATAATAAAAGCTATATATGACAAACCCACAGCAAACCTTATCCTCAATGATGAAAAATTGAAAGCATTTCCTCTGAAGTCAGGAACAAGACAAGGGTGCCCACTTTCACCGCTACTATTCAACATAGTTCTGGAAGTTTTGACCACAGCAATCATAGCAGAAAAAGAAATAAAATGAATCCAAATTGTAAAAGAAGTAAAACTCTCACTGTTTGCAGATGGCATGATCCTTCACATAGAAAACCCTAAAGACTCCACCAGAAAATTACTAGAGCTAATCAATGAATATAGTAAATTTGCAGGATATAAAATCAACACACAGAAACACTAATATTTTTAAAACATATATCTTGTTAGCAACAGGCTTATTTCCTCCTTTTTAAATTGATTCTCATGATCTCTGCTTTTAAGTTAGATTTATGCTATTTATATTTACTGGATTTGATTTTTCATGGTTGGGATTAGTTCAATATTTTCATTCCACTTTTTCCTAATTTTTATACCTAAGGTTTTTTTTTTT
>SJYV01035482.1:26536-57023 GCA_006410875.1 Neotragus pygmaeus
CTGCAAGGAGATCCAACCAGTCCATTCTAAAGGAGATCAGCCCTGGGATTTCTTTGGAAGGAATGATGCTAAAGCTGAAACTCCAGTACTTTGGCCACCTCATGTGAAGAGTTGACTCATTGAAAAGATTCTGATGCTGGGAGGGATTGGGGGCAGGAGGAAAAGGGGACGACAGAGAATGAGATGGCTGGATGGCATCACCGACTCGATGGACATGAGTTTGAGTTAATTCTGGGAGTTGGTGATGGACAGGGAGGCCTGGCGTGCTGTAATTCATGGGGTCGCAAAGAGTCGGACGCGACTGAGCGACTGAACTGAACTGAACTGAAAGACTGGTTGGTTCCTTCAGTATTCTTCTCTTAAGATAATCCCAACTTCTCTAAGCACAAAGTTGTGTTTTCTGGCCTTAATTAGCTTTATTGTTGTAAGATAACCCCCTCCAGTCCATCTTGAGTCTCTTTGGTTATAGAGCATACAGAATGGTGCTTGGAGAAAGAATGGGCCAGATCCAGGGTTGAACCCTTTCCTTGACCCCTCTGAGGATGCCACCTTAGGCCAGTCCCCCCTCTCTGGCCCCCAGTTCAATCCCTCTGAATTGTGGGGATTAAATGAGATAATTCTGTTACAGAAACCATCCAACATTGTGTTTGAAATACAGCTCTCAAAAATGCTACTTTCTTTCCCCAAATCATTACTGTAGTGAAAGTCAGTTGTCCATAACTGTGTGTCAAAAGTGATCATCACCAGCCACTTGTGGCTATGCATATTTAAATCAATAAAAATTAAATATGCTTTAAAATTCAGTTCTTCAGCTACACTAACCCCATTTCAAGCATTAAAGAGTCACCTGTAGCTTGTGGCTACCATATTGGATTGTGTAAACACAGAACATTTTCATCAGAAAATTCTATTAGATAATGTTGGTTTTATTCATTTGGATTTCAAGGCTTCCAAACATCCACATCAGTCTTTACCTAAACTACGTCATGGGAAATCTTTCCTTTGGTAACAGGAATAAATGCAAGCCCTTTGTTTCCTATCACATCTCTTTTAGAAAACTAGTCTCCAGTTGTGTATCTCAAAGAACTCAGCCTCACTGGATTCAGGCTAGAAATGCTCTCTCCTTATCCTCAGAGATTCAGAAAACAGCTATCAGCTGTCCCACCATAGCCTAGACCTACATCTAGGGTCATGGGCTCTGTAGCCTCTGCCTTGTCCTTGAGAGTCTGGCGGGGTGTGGGCACAACAGGGAAAGCTCCAACCCTGCTCTTGTTCCCAAAGCAAAAGGCCCTCTCTGGGGACTCACTGCAGCCATTATGAACCTCAGGTAGCTTATGAGACCCTATGTAGGACATGGTGAGTCCCCCACAAGTCCTTGGCACCCTCAAGGGAGAGATGAGGAAGCCACAAGTCTAGGAGAGCAGCTGGAGTGACCCAGGCCTCTGTTCTTTCCACCACCAGCAAAGCGTTTCCCTCCAGGGGTCTCAGGAAAGACACTGTGGACCACCGACACAGCATGGAAAATGTTGGGGTTTGTAGGGTGAACCCAAACAGAAGTAAGAGGTCACTTGGAGCATACAAGATGCGAACCCAAAGAACCAGGTGAGCTGAATTTTCTCCACAAGCGTTCCTAGTTCCAGGGCTGCAGATAGAAGCAGCTCGGTCACACCTGAATTGAACTGAACTATGATGAAGCAGCTTTCAGTAGCCAAGGATTGATTATCCATATTCTTCTTCCAATTCCACCAGCATTCTCTGATACCAGGGAGAAGAATAAAAAAGGAATATAGACTCAATATGTTGACCATGATGGAGTAGCCATCATGGTCAACAAAAGAGTCCGAAATGCAGTACTTANAACTGGAATTCCATCACCTCCACTAGCTTTGTTCATAGTGATGCTTTCTAAGGCCCACTTGACTTCATAGAAAATGTTTATTATACAAAAATTCACTAATTCCCAAATTATCAATTCGTTAAATTTGTAAAAAGCGTTAACTTGTTTTATAACTCTAAAAAGAAAACTTTGCATTTTGGGGACTCATACTAACTTACATCCAGGTTCTAAAAGTTATAAATTCGGGGTTTACAGAATGTCCCTCTAACCTTGTTCCAATGAATTTTACCATAAAAGTGCCATTAATATGCCATAAAATCTTCTAAATGATTTGTGCTTTGAGTGAGTAATGTTTGTAACATAAACTTATTTAAATAGCTTTTACTTCAGTAATAGACCAATCTGTAAACCAACTGCCCTCTCTGAATAAATAGGAAATACTAATGGCAGTGTCAGAGGGAATGTAATATCTATCAATTCACATGGAATGGAATGAATAATCAGCTGATTGGCACTATGCTTCCCAGAATAACTGAGTATTAACATTCTCATCAACTGTATGCCAAGTTCATTGTCTCATATTCTCTATTCTTTTTGTCTGCAGACTAGAATAGCCTTGTGTAGAATATGAAGAAGTAGCCCTAGAACTTGAATGTCCTGCATCTTTGGGCCATTGTTTCAAAACTTTGGTAAGTTTTGTAAAGCTTAGAGGACTTCAATAGCATGTTTTCACTGTTTTCTTGCTGTTAATATAATTTTCCAGTCTTTTTTGTTCTTTTTATTTTCACTTGCCTGTCTGTAAGAATTTTTGATTCAAGTTTATGTAGATCTCTTTCTTGAAACTTGAAAATTTCATCAGCAGCAGTTTTTCTTTTTTCTGCCTTGCATGAATTTTCACTTACTTGTTTTTCAAGCCTTAAAAATTCTTCTTTTCAATTCTTCTTAGTATAACTCAGTAATAGTAATCTGTCTAATGAGCATTGGTGCTCCCCTGTTACTTTTGCCCTTTCTCTTCCTCTTTACTTCTTTTAAATATGATGAACATATCTCATTGACAATTAGATACTTTTCTATTTTTCTTAAGCTTCAACTAACAGTTTCTGATTCTTCTCTGTTCCTGTTTTTTCTTTCATCATTATCACTAGTGTGAAGAAGCATCATTATATTCTGTCTTTAACTTGAAAGTTTCCTCCTTTTCTGCTTTTAGTTTTCCAATTCTTAACAGATTTTCTTTTTTCTACAGTAAGGAATTTTCATATAATTTCTCACGTTGTTGCATTTAATCCTGTGTTCTTCCAAGGTATCGTTCTAGAATTTCTCCCATAAATGTTGTCTTCCCTTTATATTTTTTCTCACTTTTGCAAAGATCTGATAAGCATAATAATTAAGGGCCCTTATGGCCCTCCTCTTTGCTGAAAACATTTTTCAAAATCTGTTTTTTCTGGAAACATACATGATGATACTTTGTCTGCATGAAGTTTGCTTGACATTGTTCTAAAAACTCTCTGTTTTTGAATGACCCAAAGTCCATGTGTTATTTATCTGGATATGGCACTCAGCTCTGTTTTAGTTGTTTTATTCAATAAGCTCTTTATATTTCAGTCTCTGCTCTTATCCAAAAGTGCTTGTTGCATTTTCCTTTTTTTTTTTCCTATTATTTCTCTGAGCTTTCAACAAAATCAAGTCTAAGGGGTGCTTGTTTCAACAGATGCTGAAGTCTCTTCACAAAATTGTGTATTTTTGCCAAGACTTTTGCTCTTTCTGTTTTTCCTGCCGATAATTTATTTTTAAATTCTTGCACTACATTGTGTTCAGTCTCTCTTTTTTTTGGTGGCAGAAATAACTATATTTTTCTATTAATAACTTGATTTTTTAAAACTTTCTGCTGCATGTCTGTTTTTTGCTTTTCAATCCAAGCAGGTTTCTACTTTCATATTTAAAGCTGAAAAGGTCAAATTCCATCCAGAGGACTAAAGCAGCCATCATTCTGTGTCACGACTGCCATGAACGTGTCCGTCTTTCCTGGTGGAATAAATAGGACCACACTGGACACACAGCTGAGGCCGTCACACAGGGGGCCTACAGAACCAGCAGACAGTTCCATGCATGCACACCTGGGACTGTGGATGCGTCAGAGGGAGAGGAAGAGCTGCCTTAGTTTTGTTATTCATAGAGAGAAGCAGGAAGAACTGAGCCCACTTTCTTCCACAGGCAAATGAAAACTACAGTGACATATGAAGAAACTGTTGATGAAAATAGTCTGAAGACTTTCCAAGCTAAAGATATAAAGAAGGCACCATTATTAGATGTCTAAGAGAGATGGAGACACTCTATATGGTCAAGACCCACATTCTCAGGTAAGTGACCGATATGAGGATAACTACAGTTTCAGAGGTTATCCCCAGGGAGCAGGGAGTACAACCCCCACAACAGACTCCCTAGAATATCTGGCTTTGAAGTCCAGAAGGAATTGCATATGGAGAGTCAGAGGGCTGTGGGAAACAAACCTCAGTCTTAAAGGGTACACACAAAATCTCTAATGCTCTCAGGAATGAAACAGTAATTTAAAAGGAGCCTGGGTCAGACTCATTTGCTGTTTTTGGACAGCCTGATAGAGACATAGCAAACAACCCCCTTCTCCCCAACCAGGGATATACACATGGCCACAACCATATTCAGGGTCTTTTTCTCCCATGAGGAAGCTGGTACTGCCAAGTCCCATTTGGATTCTTCCCTTTAGCCTATTAACACGAAAGACTCACCACCCACCAGTGGACAGCAACAGGCCTGGCATTCCCCAGGCCACACAGCCCACTGCACCAGACAAAGCACCACCTACCAGCAGAGAATCTTAAAAGAAGCAAAGAAACGCAACTAGTTACTTGCAAGGCAAGTTCCATAATATGATCAGTTAATATTTCAGTACAAATTCTGTAGGTCAGAAGGAGTGGCACAATATTTATAAGGTGATTAGTACAAACAAGAATATTCTACCTAGCAAGGCTGTTGTTCATATTTAAGGGAGAAATAAAGATTTCTATAGACAAGGAAAAGCTGAAAGAGTTTAGAATTACTAAACCAGCTTTAGAGAAATATTAAGGGTACTTTGCTAAGTGGAAAAGAAAAGACCATAACTAGAAATATTAAACTTACAAAAGAAAAATCTCATTGGTAAAGGTGAACATACAAAAAGGTGTAGCACCAGAGCTTATATAGCTAGTGGGAAGGTAAAAGAGAAGAGTAGTAATATCGTCTATATCCAAAATAAATAGTTAAGTATAATACAAAGCAAAAAGTTACAAAATATGATGTCATAAACATTAAACATGGCCAGGGCAAGTAAAAATTCAGGGTTGTTGCAATGCGTTTGAACTTAAGAGCTCATCAACTGAAAATAATTGTTTGTATATTTATATTAACTTTTATATACGAACTTCATGGTAATAATAGATCAAAAACCTGTAATCAATACACACAAGATAAAGAGAAAGGATTCCAGATATAACACTAATGATGGTCATAAAATTGTAAGGAAAAGAGCAAAATAAGGAACAAAAAGTTACAAAAACAATTAACGTTTTGGCAATAAGTATATATCTATCAATTATTATTTTAAATAAAAATTAACTAAATAATTCAATCCAAATACATATAGTGACTGAATGTATACAAAAACAAGATCCATATATATGCTGCCTACAAAAGACTTCCTTCAGATCTAGCAATGTACACTGCAAGTGAGGTTTTCAAAAGGTATTCCAAGCAAATGGAAATGAGGATAAAGCTGGAATAACTACACTCATATTTGATAATACAAATGGTAAAACAAAGACTATAATAAGAAACAAATAAGGACATTACATAATAACAAAGGGATCAATATAAGAAGGCATAACAATTGTAAATAGCTATGCACCCAACATAGGAGCACCTATATAAATAAAACAAATTTAACAGGCATGAAGGGAGAAGTGATCAGTAACACAATAATAGTAGGAGTTTTAAATTCTATTTATTTACTATCCAATATATCAATGACAGATCATCCAGAAAATCAAAAAGGAAACACACACTGGCCTTAAATGACACATTAAACCAAGTTTAATTAATAGATATTGAGTTGGCCAAAAAGTTTATTTGGGTTTTTCTGTAACATCTTGTAGAAATACCCAAATGAACTTTTTGACAGCCCCAATATATACAGAACATTTCACCCCAAAACAGCATAGTGCTGTGTTGTGCTTAGTTGCTCAGTCATGTCCAACTCTTTATGACCCCATGTACTGTAGATCTTCAGGCTCCTCTGTCCCTGGGGATTCTCCAGGCAAGAATACTGGAGGGTGTTGCCATGCCCTCATCCAGGGGATCTTCCCAACCCACAGATCAAACCCAGGCCTCCCACATTGCAGGCAGATTCTTTACCATCTGAGCTACCAGGGAAGTCCAAGAATGCTAGAGTGGGTAGCCTATCCCTTCTTCAGGGGAACTTCTCTACCCAGGAATCAGACTGGGATCTCCTGCATTGCAGGTGGATGCTTTACCAGCTGAGCTAGCAGAGAAGCCTAAACAGCATAGTACATTCTTTTAAAGTGTATACGGGACATTCTCCAGGATAGATCATCTGCTAGGCCACAAAACAAGCCTCTGTAAATTTAAGAAAATTGAAATCATATCAAGCATCTTTTTCAATAATGACACTAAGAGACTAGAAATAAACCACAAGAAAAAACCTAAGAAGAACACAAATATGTGGAGGCTAAACAATATGCTACTAAATAGATCACTGAGGAAATTAAAAATATATATTATACCTGGAGACAAATGAACATGAAAACACAATGATCCCAAGTCTATAGGATAGAATAAAAGGAGTTTTATGAAAAGAGTTTATGGCGAAAAAAATTTACCTCAGTGAAAGTGTAAGTTGCTCAGTCGTATCTGACTCTTTACGACCCCATGAACTATACAGTCCATGGAATTCCCCAGGCCAGAATACTGTAGTGGGTAGCCTTTCCCTTCTCCAGTGGATCATCCCAACCGGGGATCGAACCCAGGTCTCCTGCATTGCAGGCAGATTCTTTACCAACTGAGCTATGAGGGAAGCCCCAAATTTACCTCAGTAAGCAAGACAAATCTCATATAAACAGCATAACCTTATACTTAAAGGAGCTGGAAAAACAAACAAAACCCAAAGTTAGTAGAAGAAAATAAATAACAAAGATTCAATCAGAAATAAGTGAAATAGACCAAAAAGGCAATGGAAAGAATCAATGAAACTTTGAGCTGGCCCTCTGAAAAGATAAAGTAATTGACAAAAACTTTAGCAAGTTTCATGAAGAAGAGAAATGAGAGGGCCCAATACACTCAGAAATGAAACAGAAGAAACTACAACTGACACCACAGAAACACAGAAGATTATGAGAGATTACCATGAAAAATAGTACACCAATAAAATGAGCAGTCTAGAAGAAATGGACAAATTTGTAGAAATTTACAGTCTCATAAGACTGAATCAGAAACATTAGAAAATATGAGACTGATTTCCAATAATGAAATTGAATCAGAAAAGCAAAACAAAAAATTTCCACTCTCAACAACAAAAGTCCAGATTTAGTTTCACAGGTGAATTCCACCAAGTACTTAAAATATTCCATAAAATTAAAGTGAAAGAAACACTTTCAGACTCATCCTGCTCATCCTACCAAAACCAGACAAAGACCACAAAAAAAGAAATCTATAGGCCAATATCCCTGATAAACATAAATGCAACAAAATTCTTAGCAAAACATTAGCAAACCAAATTCAACAATATAGTAAAAGGATCATACTACACAATCAAGTGAGATTTATCTCATAGATGAAAAGATCGTTCAATACCCACAAATCAGTCAATGAGATACATCACATTAACAAACTGAAGGATAAAAATCATATGACCATCTCAATAGATGCAGAAAAAGCTTTTCAAAGACGTGAATACCCATTTATGTTTAATAACAAACCTACAGCCAACATCATACTCAGTGGTGAAAAAGTGAACTTTTTCAATATGGTACTGGAAGTCCTAGCCATACCAATTAGTCAAGAAAAGGAAAATGAGTCAAAGTTGGAAAGGAAGAAACAAAACTGTCATTGTGGCAAGATACCGTATTTAGAAAATCCTTAAAATGTCACCAAAAGACTATTAGAAATAACATATCAATTCAGTTAAGTTTAGGGATACAAAATTAATAAACATAACTCTGTTGCATTTCTTTAGAGTAACACTGAATCAGAGAGAGAAATTTTTTTAAATTCCTATTTGCAAGTGTATCAAAAAGAATAAAATACCTGGGAATATACCTCACCAGGGCAGTAAAAGATTGTACTTGGAAAAATATGAGATTCTGATGAGAGAAATTGAGGACAACACAAATAAATGGAAAGATATGCCATGTTCATGGATGGAAGAATTAATATTATTAAAATCACCATACTACCCAAGGCAATCTACATATTCAATATAATTCTTATCAAAATATTAATAACAATGGCATTTTTCATAAAAATAGAACAAATAACTAAAATTTGCATAGGAACATGTGTGTGCATGCCTGTGTGGAAAGTTGCTGAAGTCATGTCTGACTCTTTGTGACCCTATGGACTGTAGCCTGGAAGGCTGCTCTGTCCATAGTGTTCTCCAGGCAAGAACATTGGAGTGGGTTTCCATGCCTTTCTCCAGGGGAGCTGCCTGACCCAGGGATTGAAACCACATCTTCTATGGCTCCTGAACTGCAGGCAGATTCTTTACCACTGAGCCACTGGGGAAGCTCCATATAGAAACACAAAAATCCCAAAGAGCCAAAGTAAACTTAAGAAAGGACAAAGCTGGAGATACCATGCTCCCTATCATGCACTACGCGCGGGCAGCTGCGAGAGCCGGACGGCACACTAAGTGCGGCCGAGAGGAGCTACCCCACGTCTGAGGTCAGGGGTGGGGGCCTAGAGTGCCAGGCTGCGACGGCGCAGGAATGGCCGAGAGGAGCTACCCTGTGTCTGAGGTCGGAGCCGCAACCGAGAGGAGCTACCCCGCTTCCGAGGTCAGTGGCAGCTGGGAGGAGCTACCCCACATCCGAGGACAGGGCGGCGGCTGGGTGGAGCTACCCCACGTCCGAGGTCAGGGGCGGCCGGGAGGAGACACCCCACGTCCAAGGTCAGGGGTGGCTGGAAGAAGCCACCTCATGCTCAAGGCCAAGGGCGGAGACCCCGAGGAGCCACCCCGAGCTCCCAGGCCAGGGGCAGCAGCTGGGAGGAGCCACCCGAGGAGCGGTGGCTGTGCAGGCGCAGCAGGGCCTGGAGGAGCTATCTCACGTTGAAGGTCAGGAACGGTGGCAGTAGCGAGATACCCCTCGTCCAAGGTAAGGAGCAGTGGCTGTGCTTTACTGGAGCAGCCGTGAGGAAATACCCCACATTCAAGGTAAGACAAGCCCAAGCAAGATGGTAGGTGTTGCAAGAGGGCGTCAGAGGGCAGACACACTGAAACCATTCTCACAGAAAACTAGTCNCCCTTCGTGCAAGCGGCGGGGAGCTGGGAGCGAAACACGTGGGGCTTGCCCCCTGAGCAGAAAGGAATTATTCTTTCTCCCAAAGAGGAAAAGGGCATCAGGGTTCGATCTGAAGTTCCCCCCTCCCCGGCCCCCGGTGGATGGGCTTTCGGAAGGCAATTAAAGACATCCGCTCAGAGAGGACCCGGGCTGGAACCTGGGTCGGTGGTTTTCTGATTGTCAGTGGCAACCGGTCTTACACACGCTGCTGGCGAGTGTCAGCTGCGGGGGAAAAGGAGCAGGTTAAGTAAGCTGGCAAAAAAGAAAAGAAAAGCTTCCAAGTGGACCCAGGAAGCCAGGTCGCGCTGCCAGCGCGAGGACCCCGGAGCGGGAGGACACGGTGAAGCGGCCCAGGGGCTGCCGCGTCCGGCGGCTCCGCGCGGCATGCTTGTAAGGAAGCGGCGCAGACACGGGCCCTGCCGGCGGCAGGCGCTGCTCGCCCTCCTGGCGCTGGGGTGCGTGCTGCTGATGCTGGGGGCCCTGCACGCGCCCCCGCACGCCCTGCCGCGGGCGCCCCCAGCCCCCCAGGCGGCCGGGCGCAGCCCCCAGGCCGGCTACCGCCTGGACTTTGGGGGCCCCCAGGAGTGGCTGCTGGAGTCCGAGGAGGAGGACCCGGAGTACGGCCCCCTGCCGCCCCTCGTCTCCCTGCGGGAGGACCAGCTCCTGGTGGCCGTGGCCTCGCCCAGGGCCGGAAGGAACCGGAGCCGGGGCGGGCGAGGCGGCGGCTACCGGCTCATCCCGCGGCCGCACAAGCAGCAGGACCCGGCGGCCCCGGAGAGGGACTGGGCGGCCGAGGANACCAGCTCCTGGTGGCCGTGGCCTCGCCCAGGGCCGGAAGGAACCGGAGCCGGGGCGGGCGAGGCGGCGGCTACCGGCTCATCCCGCGGCCGCACAAGCAGCAGGACCCGGCGGCCCCGGAGAGGGACTGGGCGGCCGAGGAGGAGGATGGGGAGGACGAAGAGGCGCCCGAAGAGGGGGAGCGGACGGCGCTCAGCCGGGAGGAGGCGCCCAGTGCCCGCAGCCCCCCGCACAGGAGGGGCTCGCGGCATCCGCTGTAAGTGAACCCCGGCCGCCCCTTCCCGGTTCCCAGAGGGGCGCAGACGCTCCGCCCGCCGCCCCCGCTGCGGCAGGCGGCGCTTCTCCAGGTGCGGTCCCCGGACCGGCGGCATCACCTGGGGACTTGCTAGAGCCGCAGAGGCAGAAACCCCGGGTGCGGTCCGGCCGTCTGTCTTTAACCAGCCCTCCAGGGGAGACCCACGGTCCTAGAGACGGAGAAGGAGGAACCCTTCCCTGTCCCATCTCTTCCCCACCGACCCGGGTTCCAGGCCTTCCGTCTCTGGATCTGCCGGTCAAAGGTATCTCTAACCCCGAGGGGCTTGAGAGCCGACGTTCCCCGAGACGCTTCCAGGACTGTGACTCCAGCACATTTTGATATTCTGAGTGTTGGACTTGCTTTTCTTTTGGGTGAAAGTAACGACTGCAGTTAATATTTATGCGGATCTTGCCATTGCTTGCCTTTAATCAAAGAGCTTTTCATGTATCAACTGGGAAAGGCCTTACAGCTTAGCGAGACGGGTGCTAGCTCGGCTATCATGCCTGTTTTATAGGTATGATAGGTATGATTTTCCAGTACTCTTGCCTGGAAAATCCCATGGATGGAGGAGCCTGGTGGGCTACAGTCCATGGGGTCGCCAAGAGTGGGACACGACTGAGCGACTTCACTTTTTCACTTTCTTGAGGCACAGAGAGGCCAAGTGACTCGTCCANTACTCTTGCCTGGAAAATCCCATGGATGGAGGAGCCTGGTGGGCTACAGTCCATGGGGTCGCCAAGAGTGGGACACGACTGAGCGACTTCACTTTTTCACTTTCTTGAGGCACAGAGAGGCCAAGTGACTCGTCCACAATCACACAGCTGGGAGGCGCCGAAGCAGGGATTTGCTCCAACCAGCCCGAGCCCCTCCCTACACTATGCCTTGCCCCTTAGTCCACTAGACGAGGTGGACTGTGGAGGATCCAGGAGCTAGAAGACTGATGCAGTCTGACCTGGCAGGGTGGCTCCATCACCTCTAGGACCACCCCAGGAGGCAGGCTGGGATTTGTGATGACCCGCAAACTGTGCTCAGGGAGACGGTGGGCTCGTCCTGGACGCCCTGCGCTCCCCACCACCCCCAGCATCCAAGGGCAGTGCAGCTGGGTAGCTGGGTACTTGGATCCCCTCCTTGTAGGCACGGCTCTTCCCGAGCCCGGAGAGTTTCCCAGGAAGCAAACCCACCCTCCGCGCCTCTGGGTGGGAGGGGCGGAGCGGGGAAAATGTTGCCCCGGGGAAAAAGTCAAACAGAAGAAATGTCAAACCAATAAGCCTAAAGGTGACAATGAAGACAGAGAAGTAGCTCCAAAAACATGAGTCTTGAAGNGGAGGGGCGGAGCGGGGCCGCAGGGGGCGGGGCCACGTAGTCCTCGGAGCCTCCGGGGCCCCTAGCCCGCAGGGGTGGGCAGATGCGCGGACTCTGGACCTCAGCGCCTCCTTCAGGTCGCAAGCCCCCGCCCTGCTGCTTGTCTCCAGGTCTCCACCGCAACAGCTCCTTTCGGGAAACTCCCAGAACCGGACAGGCCCGCCCTGTTGCCGTTTTGTGCTGCCGGCCGCGTTAATTCATAGCCCTCGCTACAAGCTGAGGCTAAATGGTCCTTGATGTCGGTTCATTCAGTGCCTGCTTCCCTGGCCCTGCGGTGAGCCTGGAGGCCCAGCACACGGTAAAGGAATGATTGCTGAATGAGCCGGTATAGCGTCTTCTGATTCTTTGAAGCATCTCCTCATTGGTTTCCCTGGTGGCTCAGATGGTAAAGCATCCGCCCGCAATGCGGGAGACCCGGGGTCGATCCCTGGGTTAGGAAGATCTCCTGGATAAGGAAATGGCAACCCACTCCAGTACTCTTGTCTGGAGAACCCCACGGACAGAGGAGCCTGGTAGGCTACAGTCCATGGGGTCGCAAAGAGACGACTGACCGACTTCACTTCACTTCACTGACCTAGAACAAGAATGTTTTACCAACCAGACACACGGCCTCAATCCAGAGTCTGTGATTGTGTGTGTGTGACTGGGTGTCTGCCTCGTGCAAGGGGAACGCACTGCGTTGAGTGTTGCGTGGATGCTGTGCATGTGTGTTGTGAACGCACTGCGTTGTGTGTTGCGTGGGTGCTGTGCATGTGTGTTGTGAACGCACTGCGTTGAGTGTTGCGTGGGTGCTGTGCATGTGTGTTGTGAACGCACTGCGTTGAGTGTTGCGTGGGTGCTGTGCATGTGTGTTGTGAACGCACTGCGTTGAGTGTTGCGTGGGTGCTGTGCATGTGTGTTGTGAACGCACTGCGTTGAGTGTTGCGTGGGTGCTGTGCATGTGTGTTGTGAACGCACTGCGTTGAGTGTTGCGTGGGTGCTGTGCATGTGTGTTGTGAACGCACTGCGTTGAGTGTTGCGTGGGTGCTGTGCATGTGTGTTGTGAACGCACTGCGTTGAGTGTTGCGTGGGTGCTGTGCATGTGTGTTGTGAACGCACTGCGTTGAGTGTTGCGTGGGTGCTGTGCATGTGTGTTGTGAACGCACTGCGTTGAGTGTTGCGTGGGTGCTGTGCATGTGTGTTGTGAACGCACTGCGTTGAGTGTTGCGTGGGTGCTGTGCATGTGTGTTGTGAACGCACTGCGTTGAGTGTTGCGTGGGTGCTGTGCATGTGTGTTGTGAACGCACTGCGTTGAGTGTTGCGTGGGTGCTGTGCATGTGTGTTGTGAACGCACTGCGTTGAGTGTTGCGTGGGTGCTGTGCATGTGTGTTGTGAACGCACTGCGTTGAGTGTTGCGTGGGTGCTGTGCATGTGTGTTGTGAACGCACTGCGTTGAGTGTTGCGTGGGTGCTGTGCATGTGTGTTGTGAACGCACTGCGTTGAGTGTTGCGTGGGTGCTGTGCATGTGTGTTGTGAACGCACTGCGTTGAGTGTTGCGTGGGTGCTGTGCATGTGTGTTGTGAACGCACTGCGTTGAGTGTTGCGTGGGTGCTGTGCATGTGTGTTGTGAACGCACTGCGTTGAGTGTTGCGTGGGTGCTGTGCATGTGTGTTGTGAACGCACTGCGTTGAGTGTTGCGTGGGTGCTGTGCATGTGTGTTGTGAACGCACTGCGTTGAGTGTTGCGTGGGTGCTGTGCATGTGTGTTGTGAACGCACTGCGTTGAGTGTTGCGTGGGTGCTGTGCATGTGTGTTGTGAACGCACTGCGTTGAGTGTTGCGTGGGTGCTGTGCATGTGTGTTGTGAACGCACTGCGTTGAGTGTTGCGTGGGTGCTGTGCATGTGTGTTGTGAACGCACTGCGTTGAGTGTTGCGTGGGTGCTGTGCATGTGTGTTGTGAACGCACTGCGTTGAGTGTTGCGTGGGTGCTGTGCATGTGTGTTGTGAACGCACTGCGTTGAGTGTTGCGTGGGTGCTGTGCATGTGTGTTGTGAACGCACTGCGTTGAGTGTTGCGTGGGTGCTGTGCATGTGTGTTGTGAACGCACTGCATTGTGTGTTGCGTGGATGCTGTGCATGTGTGTTGTGAACGCACCGCGTTGAGTGTTGCGTGGGTGCTGTTCATGTGTGTTGTGAACGCACCGCGTTGAGTGTTTTGTGGATGCCGTGCATGTGTGTTGTGTGCAGTGTTAGTGCTGTGCACAGCTGTGGATGCTGTGCTTGTGTGTTGTGAACACACTGCGTTGTGTGTTGCGTGGATGCTGTGCGTGTGTGTTGTGTGCATTGTTGGTGTGCACAGCTGTGGATGCTGTACTGTCACGTTTGCGTTCGTGTCTTCAGGGTGTCAGGGTTCGTGTGTGTACACGTCATGATTGCATGACGTGTGCACACATCACATATGTTGTACATGTGACATTGCGTCTCTGTTGTGATGTGGTGCTCAGGCTGCATGCTTTTGTGGTACGTGTGCACGTGTATCGTGTTGTGACTGTGCTGCATATGTGTGATCGTAGGATGTGCTGTGTGAGTGCTGTGAAGCGCGTGGGTGTGGTGCGCCGCGTGTGGTGCGTGTGGCATGGTGTGCGCCTGCGCTGCGAGGGTGTGCGTGTGTGTGCTGTGAGGAACGGCTCGTTTGGCGTGTCTGTGTGGTCTGTGAGCATGTGTATTTGTCGTGAGTGTGCTGCTCATGTGTATTGTGTGCATGTGCTGAGTGTGTGTTATAAATGTATTTTGCAAGTGGTGCGTTGTTGGGGTTGTGCTTGCGGCCTAAATGCACGGGTGGGCATTGTGCGTGTGCGGGCCCCCTGTATTATGCATGTGATGTGCATAGGTGCACGTGTGCACGGGTGTGTGTGCACCACTCCTGGTCAGCGGGACCAGCTGTCTGAGTTTGCGGGACGGCGCCACCAGGAAGCCCCTCGGCCCGGCTTGTCCGTCGGCCTGTCTCCCCTCCCCCAGCAGGGCTCTTTCCGGTGGTGTGCGGCGCCCTCTCCCGGTTGCGGTCTGTCTCTGCAGCCGCGAGCCCGGCCCTGGGTCCCCAGCTCCCCCACCCCCAGGGGCACTCCCGGCGCTAGCGCCTCCCCCTCCTGGCGGGGCTCCCGGGTGACAACGAGTTCTCTGCAAAGTAAGGCCCCAACCTCACCTCCCTCCAGGGTGACGGGACTTTGAAACCGGCCCCAAACGCGGTCCTTTAAAGAACAGCCATCTCAGAAGCGCCTCTCCTGCGTGTCCGAGGACACTCTGTGTTCGCCAGGTTACACAGAGCGCACTTCTCAAATTTCAGCGTGTACGCAGGTCCCCTGGGCATCCTGTGAAAGTACGCCCTATGACATATTTGGCCGGGGTGGGGTGGGGCCGTCCGAGATGCAGCATTTCTATCAGGCTCCCGGCTGGTCCCCGCACTGGTGGTCCACAGACCACACTCTGGAGCAGCGAGGGCTTTATCACTGGTTCCCAAATGTATGTGCATGTCAGACTCCTGCAGATTGCTTGTTTTTTAAAAAAGTAGATTTTTCAGACACCGTTGCTAAAAACTCTAAGTGGTTCTGAGTTGGAGCCCAGCAATCTGAATTTTTACAGGTTGGTACTAGACAGCTGGGGGTGAGAGTGAAGCTGAATCTTGCCTCTGTGTTCTGACACTGAGCTAAATATTGGAGACAGAGTTTGGGGTGAAATAAACAAGAATAGCTTTATTGCTTTGCCAGGCAAAGGGGACCCCCGCAGGCTAATGCCCTCAAAACTGTGTGTCCCCCCACCTGGAGGGGGCACCTAGAAGGTTTATAGTGACGGTTCAAAGAGGGCGGAGCAGCTCATGGACATTCTTCTAACTGGTTGGTGGTTGGGCTCCCCTGTGGCTCCGCTGAAGAATCCGCCTGCAATGCAGGAGATCTGGGTTCAGTCCCTGGGTTGGGAAGATCCCCTGGAGAGGCGAAAGGCTCCCCACTCCAGTACTCTGGCCTGGAGAATTCCATGGACTATACAGTCCATGGGGTCACAAAGAGTTGGGCACAACTGAGCAACTTTCCCTTTCACTAGGTAAGCAGGAGTCGGCATCATTAACACTCTGGTTCCAACTGGTCTGGGGCCTACATGCTTGTGGGCAGTGAACAGTTAACTTCTCCCAGCTGCAGGGGGTTTCAGTTTCTGCAAAACAGCGCAAAGGTACTGCTGTGCGCATCCCTTGATGGGGACCTGGGGACCCTGGCCCAAGGCTCCACTGTTGTTCCCCTTGACTGGTTCTCCCTGCTCTCACGTCCCTCCCTTCTCCCCTAATTGACAACTGCTTGGATCGCCCCTTGGCACTCAGGGAAGGTCGCGGAGGCTGAATGAAGGCTGCTTCCTGTAATCAGAGGAATGGGGGAGACAGAAAGGCTTCGTGCCCAGGAGGCCCGCAGAGCCCTGCGGGGTGTCAAGTGGAGAGGCGGTGGGGTTCTGGATGTTTCCACAGGGGAAATAGTACTGGAATTGGAAAATGGAGAAGAGAGGCCGAGAGGAACGCAGTCCCTTTCATGGCCCGGGGTTTGTACTTGAACACAAATGGCAGCTCAGCTGTAGCCGGCTCTGCACTACTCGCCTCCGCCGACTTTGTGTTTATGGTGTGGTCTGGGTTTCCTTGATTGTGTACCCACCCCATGACTAAACCATACACCCATGGGACAGTGGCCCCGGGGTTGAATTCTGGACATCACCCCTTACTGTGTGACCTTGCGCCGTCATTCAACCTCCCTGAGCCTCAGTTTCCCCAGCTGTGAAGCGATGATGACAGTACCGCCCTCGCGGAGGGCTGTGATGCAAACGAGACGGCAGGTGTGCTGACTCCCCCTAGTGTTCAAGTCCAAACGGAAGACGCCCTTGGCATATTCTCAAGGGTGGGTCCGAGGAGTGAGCTGGAAAGAAGCTTGGAGGGGCACCTGTGGACTGCACACCACCGTCCTTTCTCTGACCCATGAATCATCTTCGGCCCCCTCTGGCTGCCAAATCATCACAAACTTGGCAGCTCTCAGAATTACCCAGAAAGTCTTAAAAAGGACTCCTGCCCAGGGCCCACTTGCAGAGATTCTTAACTAGTCGGTCTGGGCTGAGGCCTGGGTGTCCCCTGGAGTTGTGACATGTTGTCAGGGAGGAGGGGGTGTGGCTCTCCACAGGGTCAGGTCAGTTCCTGACGGGAAGCCAGACGCCGCAGGATGGCTCTGCCACCGGGGCTGCAAAAGAGGGCAGCTGCCAGGGCCTCAGTAAATCTGAGTGGGTGGGCCCAGCCCTAGGGCAGGTGAGGGGACCACTACTGATCTGGTAGGAGCTGGGGGGGGACCCCTAGGAGCATTCTTCTCAAAACCTGATTTGGAGACCCACCCCCCTCTCCAAACATGAGCTCAGCCACCCACACAGCAGTGGAACCATTGCCGCTGTGGATGGGAGAGCTGTGGACACCGGGCTGCCTGCTGCCCCCATATCTCTGGCCCAGCTTGAACTTGTACAAAGCACTCACAGGGACTGTCCTTCGAGACACAGGGGCGGCCTTTCTGGTCATTGTCACGAGTGGCTGGTGGAGCCAGTTTCAAGGTCTCACCTGCACTCAGGCTTTAGGACTCAAAATCCCTGTCACAAGTTTCCATAAGCATGTTTTCTCGCTACAAACTAAATTTGTCAAATTATTACAGTAAACCTCAGATGATGATAAAATCAAGATAAATGGGGAATTCAATAAGGAGCAAGACTGAATAGAAATAGGAACGCCACCACCCCACTCATACTGCTGAAGTAAGCTCCATCTCAGACCCAGTGTCCCCTAAAGAGAGGCAAGAGTGAGTCTTCATTATTCTGCAGGCCTCAGCTTAAACATCACCCTCCTCCAAGAGCCCTCTCTGATCACCTTAAAGGTTTACTCCCTTATTCATCTTCATTCTGAATCCTGTTTGTTTCTTTCATAGCACTTAATTTACTTATCCACGTGCTGTTTGCTTGTTCACTATCTCCCTTTTTAGACTGCAAGCTTCAGGAGGATGTGGATAGTAACGGTTTGATTCCCTGCCCTGTCCTCAGTGCCCAGCACAGTGCAGGCACTCTGTGAATGATTGTTCTCACCTTGATAGGAGAGGGTTTTCCTTTGCCATATGCCCAAGAGTAGAGACATCTGGAGGAGAATCCGCCTCCCTAATTTTGGCAGCAGGACCAGATGAGAGCTTCTCCAACCCACTCCCACAGAGAGGCGTGCACATCCACTTCCGTCTGGGTTTCAGATGCTGTGTCTCTGGCAGCCAGCAAGGAGTCCTGCCTGCTCCTCAGCTGGATGGCTGGAGCTGACCCCACTCTTGTCAGCCCCTATTTCTCAGGAGTGGACTGTCCATTGCTCCTTCATCCTGTCTGGTTCTGGTTGGATCTTTCCAAAGTTTGGCATCAACCCTTCTGCCAGGCCACTTCTCTCTTTCCACCGTGTCTAGCTCTCCCCCCCCACCACCCAGAGACAAGACCCATCTTGGACCTCAAAGTTTGCTGGGACAGCCTGTCTTCATTGCTCTCTCCTCTTCCTGGGTAAACCCAGTTTATGCTTGGGGCTTCTTTGGGGACCAGCATCCCATTTACCTACTGGCCTCTCGGCTTATTCCTCCTTCTCCAGGGCAAAGATGAAGGATCTTCAGACTTGGATTCCGATGCTGGCAATTTCCTGATGACTGACCTTAACTCTAATTTGACTGAATTAGTTTCTACATGACTTAATCTAATCCTCATTTTAATTTTTATCATGCTATAGACCTTCCAGGCATAGAAAGACAACCTGGAGTTGTGGTTTGCACCCAATCTCTGGAAACTCGGTGAATGCCACTCCTGAGCAAGTGATACCTGCAGTCAGCTCTGGCCCTTGGGACTCAGATGTGTCACAAGTTCCCTCTTCCACCCAAGAAGGGGATTTAGGAGATACCTGAGCACCTCAAAGGCCTTCCCTACCTTTCTTTGCCCATTGCNAACAAGCCAGTGTGTGCGCTGCCTGGCTGGTCAAGCCACAGAGGTACCCCGTGACCACCAAGCCCCCAAGTCCAGCAGAGCCACGGCCGGTGAGGGCACCTCTCTGCATCTCCACTCTGGATCCGCCGCCACAAGGGGCTGCTGTGTAGACTGTGCCGAGGGCCATCCTCTGAGATGGAACGCCCAGTACCTGGGCTGGGGGGGTCCTGCCTTGTGCTTCGAGGGTTAGATCAGAAGCGGTCAACCTGCATCTTATCTTTTTTAATTATTAGTGAAAGTGAAAGTCGCTCAGTCGTGTCCGACTCTTTGTGACCCCATGGACTATACAGGCCACGGAATTCTCCAGGCCAGAACACTGGAGTGGGTAGCCGTTCCCTTCTCCAGAGGATCTTCCCAACCCAGGGATGGAACCCAGGTCTCCCACATTGCAGGAGGATTCTTTACCAGCTGAGCCACAAGGGAAGCCCAAGAATACTGGAGTGGGTAGCCGTTCCCTTGTCCAGAGGATCTTCCCAACCCAGGGATGGAACCCAGGTCTCCTGCATTGCAGGATTCTTTACCAGCTGAGCCACAAGTGAAAGCTAGTGTTTATTTACTCCAGAGCCACTCAAAGTGTGGGGCTTCAGACCTGCAACATCGGAAATGCAGAGTCTCAGGCCCACTCAGCCCTACTGCTGGAAAATCTGTTTCTAATAAGATTCCCAGGTGATTTATGTTCATGTCAAAGCTTGAGTAACACTGATGAGGGTTACAGTTCACAGCGCTGCCTGCACATGAGAATCAGCTGGAGGGTTTTATGAATGACCGCGGCCAGGCGCCTCACCCCAGACTAGCCAACTGAGCACAGCCCGCAGGGACTCACTGTCAGAGGTCCTCGTGAGCAGCCCTCCTCAGTCCAGGGCAAGGGAACCAGGGTCAGAGCAAAGCCGAGGGAGCCTGGAGCCCCTCAGGAGGCTGGGAGACTTTGGAGATCCCTCCGCAGAGAGAAGAGGGCTGTGGGCACCGCATGTGGCTTGTCTCCTCCGTGGGCAGCGACAGGCTGGCAGCCTCAGCCTCATATGTGGGCTCAAGCCCGTCCACGCCTCTCTCTCATCTGTAAGCTCCTTTGTCTGTCCCTCTAAGGCAGGGGCCCCCCACCCCCAGGCCACCAGCTGGCATCGACCCGTGCCCGGTTAGAAAGCAGGCTGCACAGCAGGAGGTGAGCGGTGGGCAGGCAAGCAACGCTTCATCTGTATTTACAGCAGCTCTCCGCCGTTCGTGTCACCATCTGAGCCTCGCCTCCTGTTAGATCAGTGGCGGCATCAGATTCCCATAAAGTGAAAGTAGTGAGAGTGTTAGTCGCTCAGTCGTGTCCGACTCTGTGTTACCCCACGGACTGTAGCCCACCAGGCTCCTCTGTCCATGGAGGTTCTCCAGGCAAGAATACTGGAGTGGGTTGCCATGCCCTTCTCCAGGGGATCTTCCCAGCCCAGGGACTGAACCTGAGTCTCCCACATTGCAGGCAGATTCTTTACCATCTGAGCCACCAGGGAAGCCCTAGATTCTCATAAGTGAAAGTGAGAGTCGCTCAGTCATGTCCAGCTCCTTGCGACCCCAGGACTATACAGTCCATGGCACTCTCCAGTTCAGAATACTGGCATGGGTAGCTTTTCCCTTCTCCAGGGGATCTTCCCAACCCAGAGATCGAACCCAGATCTCCTGCATTGCAGGCAGATTCTTTACCAGCTGAGCCACCAGGGAAGCCCAAGAACGCTGGAGTGGGTAGCCTGTCCCTTCTCCAGCTGATCTTCCTGACCCAGGTATCAAACCTGGGTCTCCTGCATTGAAGGCGGAGTCTTTACCAACTGATCCATGACAGAAGCCCTAGACTCTTCTAGGAACACAATAAATGTAATGTTCTTGAATCATCCCCAAACCATCCCTCTCTCCAGTCCATGGAAAAATTGTCTTCCATGAAATTGGCCCCCCTTGCCAAAAAGGTTGGAGACTGCTGCTTTAAAGCATCGTCCCCAGTTCGTGTGCCAGCAGCCCTGGCCCCAGGCCTGGCCTGGAAATTGTGGTCTCCACGATGAGCTTCACCAGTTAGGGGCACCATGGGCTGAACCCAGGGGTTTTCATAGAATGCAGGGCATTTGTATCATTATCCTGTTCCTATAGACAGCCAGCCTGTACACCTCTTGAGAGCAGGAACAGCATCCACCTTCATTCACTGAATAAATATTTATTTGTGCCCACATGCATTCTAAGTCACTTCCGTCATGTCCGGCTCTGAGTGTTTGGTTAGTGACTATTGAAGGTGGGAAGGTGAGCAAGCCCCAGCCCCAGCCCCAGGGAGCTCAGGGCGCCCTGAGGGCTGCAGACAAGCCGCCAGCTGCGACGTGGGCGGGGTCAGGGCTGAGGCAGGGAAGCTCGTCTCACTGGGGGACCTCGACTGATATGGTAGGAGTTGTGGTAGGACTTAGCATGCACCGGGGTCAGGAACCCCAAGCCAGCTTTAGAAAACCCAGCGGAAACCTTTCTACTCTGGCCAGGCAAGGGGAGGGCGGATGAGGTTTTGCCTCACAGCCCAGCCATCTGGTGCGCGGCTGTGACTCCTTCTCTTCAGAATCAGCCTCCAAATGCATGTTCTGAGGTCACAGGGGACCTCGGAGCTGCAGAAAGCCAGGGCGTACGTCTGTGTGTCAACACAGACCCAGGTTCTTCTGATCTCTGAGTGTGAAGTTTGTGTGCACTGAGCAGCTCTCCTGAGCCAGAATGATCCCTTTTAATCCAGGCAGCAGCCCTGGATTAGAGGGGGTTCTTAGCCTCCCCGTGTTGGCTAATTAGCGGGTATAATAGTGGAGCCAAGATTCAGAGCCACGTTGATTTGGTTCCAAAGCCCTGGGTCCTTCCTTCCCACCTGCTGCCGCTCAGAAGGTGGACACGTGAGCTCGGGTGGGCTTTTGGACACTTGTGTGATATCCACACACTGAGAGTGTAAAACACGCACCAGGCGTTTGGTTGAAGGACAAAGAAAGCGGCGCCATCACTTAATAATAAAAGCAAGTGTTTCTTCTGGGAGCGCCTCATTGGACCCGGTCACATCCGAGCGTTGGTTCTCGGTGTCCAAGAGCTGTTTCTCTGCCCTGCCTCACCCATGCCCCCGGCAAAGCCATGGTGCAGACAGAGAAAAAAAAAAAAACAACACACGTGACAGAAAGAACCTCGGGAGGGGAAGGAACTTTCCCGGGGCCTCTGCATGGACCACTTACCTTCACGTGACAGAAAGAACCCCAGTCACCCCAGGAGGGGAAGGAACTTTCCCAGGGCCTCTGCATGGACCACTTACCTTTGCCCTCTTGTTTGCCCTCCTACCTACTGTATTCCCTTGATGGACTTGAAGATACATCATGAAATAGAAAATTGCTCCTAACATCCTCTTTAGTTAAAATAAAGGGAAGTGTACTTGGGAAAAATCTTCCTTTCCGTTCCTGGTACACGCCAAGCCCCTGCCCACCTCCAGCCCTGAGCAGAGGCTATGACATCCCTCAGAACAGGTTTGCCACCAGGAACACTGTTCCTCACCAGACACCTTCTCTGACTGTGCACCCCCCACCCTCAGGTCCCTGCCTCAGCTGTTGAATAATTCTTTGGTTTTCTGTTTAATGGGATATAAAGTCCACAACATCAGAGGCTCTCTGAGTTGGGGTTCCCCCTGAGGCAGACCCCAAGACAAGGATTTGTTTTGTCCATGGTGCCAGGGAGCCCTGCTTGGGGGCTGGGATGGTGAGGCAGAGAGTAGGGGACAGCCGACAAAAAGCGGTTTTGCAGGTGGTTTCCTCTGTGGGCAGCTGAAGCTCAGCCCTGAGGGGCAGCTGGTGACGACAATTGCTGCCCCTCGCCTAGGGTCTGGGCTGCTGGGTTTTAACGCACCGACTCCTTTCAGGCACCGACTCCAGGCAGCTCCCGGGGCTGGAGGTGACCCTGCAGCTCTTCAGGCGCTGGTGCGTAAGGGGAACATCTCTGGCCGTCAGAGAAAACCGCCAGATGGTTGAAAGTCCAGCTGTGCTGTACTCTAGGATATCCCCCAGGGGATGCAGGTGGGGGCATCACACAACTCCGCTTCAAGGCTTTTATCTAAGATGAGTCCCCTACACGTGAACAAGTTCCGTTCCAAGAGCACATTCCCAAGTNGCCGTCAGAGAAAACCGCCAGACGGTTGAAAGTCCAGCTGTGCTGTACTCTAGGATATCCCCCAGGGGATGCGGGTGGGGGCATCACACAACTCCACTTCAAGGCTTTTATCTAAGATGAGTCCCCTACACGTGAACAAGTTCCGTTCCAAGAGCACATTCCCAAGTCCAGTTTGTTCACAAGTCCAACAAAGTTAGCCTAGGTACCCAGCGAACACAATGGGCTACATAGAACTGTTCAGTTCAGTTCAGTCGCTCAGTCGTGTCCGACTCTTTGCAACCCCATGGACTGCAGCACACTAGGCCTCCCTGTCCATCACCAGCTCCCGGAGCTTGCTCAGACTCATGTCCGAGTTGGTGATGCCATCCAATAAGGATGAAATGGTTGGCATCACCAACTCAATAGTACTGTACTGTAACAGGTTTATAATACTTTTCACACAAACGATACATTAAAAAATCATGAAAAGTAAAGAAATCGTTTCTGATCTTACAGGGCAGTAGCTTGAATGGTACAGTAGTCCAGTACAACAACTGGCACACAGGGGCTGGTGTTGGGTGAACGGGCAAGAAGAGTTGCTGAATGGAGGAAACAGAGGAGGCGGGAGATGGCAGAGCTGGAGGTCGTCAGCCTTGGGAGACGGAGGGCAAGCTGCAGCGTCGCTCACCCCTGACGCTGACGGCACAGGGTCTGGTTCCTTGTTGGAATCAGATGCACACTCACATCTTTGAAAGTTTGCAACTTGAAGATTCATATGGAGGGGACTTATTGTATTTAATCCACCTCCCAGTCCTTATACGTAGTAAGTTGTCAGTCAATAACTGTTATATGACTGGATAGAAAATGGAAAGTTGAGATCAAAGAGAAAAGTAGAGTGAAAATAGACCATCAATGACTAGGGAAGTGAAAGTCGCTCAGTCGTGTCCGACTCTTTACAACCCCAGAGACCATACAGTCCCATGGAATTCTTCAGGCCAGAATACTGGAGTGGGTAGATGTTCCCTTCTCCAGGGGATCTTCCCAACCCAGGGATTGAACCCAGGTGTCCCGCATTGCAGGCAGATGCTTAACCAGCTGAGTCACCATTTTCTTACTCTGAGCTTCCTGGCGGCCAAAGTGAAAAAGGAAACACCATAAATATCGAGACCCTTGTTGCTCAGGAGGAGGGTACACATCATGTCCTCAAAAGAGGAAAGGGCTTTCCTGGCACTTCTGCCTTGAGAAAGTGTCCTCCAGAGTTGTGGGGAGGGGACAGAAGGAAGCGCTGGAGGAGGCCATGCCTCCACAGGTGTTACAGAGACCACAATGCAGAGCAGTTGTCGTGAAAAGCTTTCTTTCACTGTTCTCTGAGAAAAGCTGAGAGCGTGGTGCCAAGCAAGACTCCACAGAAGCAAGTCTCCAAGGCAGCCAAGACAGTGGGATCAAAGGAAGCTGCTCTCTGAGGACTTTACTAAATCAGTGTAGACAGCCCGGAGCATTGGATGAAACAAATGGATTACGTGTTCTTCAAATAATCCCCTCCCATCACAGTCACTGGAACGAACACGAGCTTTATGACTGAATTCACAACATTCTGTTAGCACTTCAGTCCACGATGCCAGTATACATACCCTGGTCAAGAGCACAAGGTGTAGAGAGTCCCACTGACCACCAGCTACTCGCTGTGCGTGCAGGCATGCCAAGGCACTTCAGTCGTGCCTGACTCTTTGCAACCCCAGGGACTGTAGCCCGCCAGGCTCCTCTGTCCATGGGATTCTCCAGGCAAGAGTATTGGAGTGGGTTGCCATGCCCTCCCTTGAGGGATCTTCTTGACGCAGGGATCAAACCAGAGTCTCCTGCAGCTCCTGCATTGCAGGCAATTTCTTTACTGCTGAGCCACCGAGGAAGCCCCGTTTGCTGTGCAACTTTAAGCAGGTCACTTAAGCCCTTTGGGTTCTAGTTTTCTCATCTTCAGAATGGGCTGCATATGCCTTATCTAGTGCTACATACATACCACCTCAAAATTTAGTGACTTAAAAGATAAGTAAATTGGCCTTCATAAAATTTTTAAATGTTCTTCAAGAAAGTGAAAAGACAGCCCAGAAACGGTAGAAAGTATTTGCAAATCATGTATCTGATGAGGAACTTGTATCAGAATGTATAAATATCCCTTATAATAAAAATAAAAAGATATCCTACTTAAAAATAGGCAAAGGATTTGAATAGACATTTCTCCAAATAATACATAGGAAATTACCAAAAAGCACAGGAGCTGATGCTCAAATCATTAGTCGGTGGAGAAATGCAAATCAGAACCACAGTAAGGCACCATTTCACCCTCCCACTGAAATGACTAAATTTAAAAAAAAAAGGACAATAGCAAGTGATGACAAGGCAAAATTGCTGGAATACAAAACGGTGCAGCTGTTGGAAGTTTGACAGTTCCTCAAAATTTCAAAGATTCGTTTACCACACAGCTCAACAATGCCAGTTCTACGTGTATACCCAAGAGATTGGAAACGCATGCTCACATGAAAATTACACGTGCAAACACATGTTCACATGAAAATTACATGTGAACGATCATAGCAGCGCCACTCATAATAACCAGAAATGGAAATACTCAAGTGCCCATCACATGATGAACGGATAGAGGGAGGTCTGCTCAAACAACGGAACAGCATTCGCCAGTAAAGAGGAGTGGAGTACTGATACGTGCTTCGCCACAGCGGACCCTGAAAACACAGTGCAAAGTGAAGGACGCCAGGCGCGCAAGGCCGCAGATCACGTGATTCCATTTACGTGAGGTTTTTAATCTTCCCGCAGTCCTTAACGGTCACTGGACATCTTGTCCTCATTTTACGGATGAAGAAGCTGAGGCTCTTGGGAGGCTCGCAGGAATCGATCATAAACAGCCTGTACTGAAAGGTTACTTATGAGTAGGCCACTGGTCTAAGCACTTTATATGAATTCACTCATTTGCTCCTTCCAACAAACCCATTTTGCAGATTAAAAAGTTGAGAGTAAACTTCATGCTTGAAAAGGACTTATTGGAATCAAGCAGATTCTGAAAAACAAGCATTGGTTACTACAGAAGTGACTGGGCCTGTGGATCTGGAAACTATTGAAAGGAAGGCTGGCTATTAGTAAGCATACGTCTCTCGTCCAAGTCACATAAGGACAAGTCTGGGATTCGAATTCAGTGTCAAAGTCTGATATGCACTCTTTTAAGCATCACCAACTTGCTGGATATGAGTTTGAGTGAGCTCCAGGAGTTAATGGACAGGGAAGCCTGGCGTGCTGCAGTCCATGGGGTCGCAAAGACACGACTGAGAGTCTGAACTGAACTGAACTTCCCAAGATTCCCTCAACTGTCAGGCTGTTGGAGCTCTCAGGGAATCCCCTCCCACACCCCCCTCAGCCCCTGTGCTACCACATGGACCCATCTGGCCACCCCCATGTGACACGGTGCTGCCCAGAGGCTGATGAGGCCGTCGCTGGAGTGATGACCTTGGACCCCAGCACCCCAGGCATGTATCCAGAGCCTCTTCCATGGGGGTCTGCACAGCCTGCCCAGCCCATAGACCCCTGTTCTTGCTCACTCCACCCCTCAGAAGCAAAAGAATCAAGCCTGGCTCCTCTGAAGAGCATCTTGCGGGCCCTGAGACGCAGGCCTGACCGAAGCTCTGTCTCTGCCATTTTCTGCTGCTCCCAGGGCCTCGGTGGGAGAGCTGGCCTGCCCCCAGAGCCCACACCGGTCCTCCTGGGAGCACCACGTTGCCACCGTGGTTAATTTCAGCTGGCAGCCCCGGCAGCTCTGTGGTTGCCAGAGAGGTATTCCAGCGCCATCTGCTTATGTCCCGAGGATGTGTGAGCCTCTTTCCCTGGAGCACGTGAAGGGTCCTCTCTGAGCTGCTGCCAGACACCCGCCTCCACGGCTCAGGGAGCCCCCACCCCCTTAGCCTCGAAGAGTTTCCAAAGCTCGCTTGCTTTTCAAAGTCCTCGAAGCTGGTTGGGTTCATCCCAGCCACGCACCTTCCCTGTCATCAATTCACTCCTCTCTATCACCAGGAAGACAGAACACAGTCCTCTCTACTCGTAAAACCTAGAAAACTCTGGACAGGACGTGGAGGGAGAGCAGGACAGGCCTATGAGATTCTCTTCGAAAACCCTGCTCCCCCATTTCGTCCTCATCCCTTCTCCCTGTTCTATGCAAAGGGCTCTCCGAAGAGTCAGGAGCACAGAAGTTCAAGGCTTGCAAGAGCCTTTGGGATCCATCCTGCAGTAATAATATATCTTCTGATGAAGGCAGTGAATGCAGAGTGCTCGCTCAGGGCCAGCACTGTTGCAGGAAGGGGGACCCCTTCCAGGGCCCGAAACTGGGCTCTTGTCTCATACTCTGAAGTGAATTGTCCGAGGAGACACGTGTGCTGACAAAGCAAGAGATTTTACTGGGAAAGGGCGCCCGGGGGGAGAGCAGGAGGGTAAGGGGACCCAGGAGAGCTGCTCTGCCGCGGGGCCGCAGTCTCGGGTTTTACGGTGAGGGGAGCAGTTTCCGGGTGGGCTTTGGCCAATCACTCTAACTCAGAGTCTTTCCCGGTGGCGCAGGCACCGCTCAGCCAAGACGGGTGCCAGCGAGAGGGGTTCTGGGAGGCGGACGGACACGCGGCGTCTCCTTTCGACCTTTCCCGAACTCTTCCGGATGGTGGTGGCTGATTAGTTCCGTGTTCCTTACCAGGATCTCCTGTCATAAAACAGCTCATGCGAATGGTTACTGGGTGCCCGGCCTGGGCGGGCGGTCTCAGTCAGGGTGCTTCCCCTAACGGCTCCATTCTTGTGGTTTTTATTGGAGTCTCGTTGCTTTCCAGTGCTGCGTGGGTTTCTGCTGTGCAGCAAAGTGAGGCGGCTATGAGTCGAGCAGGTGAGGGAGTGAAAGTCGCTTAGTTGTGTCTGACTCCTTGCGACCCCATGGGCTTATACAGTCCCTGGACTTCTCCAGGCCAGAATACTGGAGCGGGTAGCCTGTCCCTTCTCCAGGAGATCTTTCCAACCCAGGAATCAAACCCAGGTCTCCTGCATTGCAGGCGGATTCTTTACCAACTGAGCTATCAGGGAAGCCCTCTCTCCAGAGGATCTTCCCAGCTCAGGGATTGAACCCAGATCTCTCACACTGCAGGTGGATTCTTTACCAGCTGAACCACAAGGGGAGCCCAAGCTGTGGCTCAGCTGGGAAAGAATCTGCCTGTGATGTGGGAGACCTGGGTTTGATCCCTGGGTTGGGAAGATCCCCTGGAGAAGGGAAAGGCCACCCACTCCAGTGTTCTTGCCTAGAGAATTCCATGGACTGTATAGTGCGTGGGATTGCAAAGAGTCGGGCACAGCTGAGCACCTTTCACTTGTTCACTTTCACTACAAGGACACACGTGTGCGCACAGGCACGCACACACACACATGCACACACACGCGCGCATCCTATCATGTTCTATGGACTGGGGATAGAGCAAGGGGTCACTCCCTTGGGATGGTAGGGCTGTGTTCTGAGGTAATGGACTTCAGTCCCTCTGAATCTACACCCGTGGGAACCCCACACGCAAGCCTCTTTGTCCCCAGCTCCTCTCCTGTCTGACTCAGAAAACAGCCACCATGCAAGCGACTGCCCAGATAATGTTTTGGGGTTTCTCTGTACCCACTGAGTTCACTGTGGTAAGTCTTCCTTTCAGTAGCCCTCGGAGGCCCCTGTTTCTGGGGCCAATCCTGATATTGTTCCGCTTCTGATGTGTTATTTGAATAGCCCTGAAATCAAGCTGCAATCATGTGCAGTTCGCTACTTTGTTCACCTCGGGGATGCTTCTAAGAATACTGTCATCTCTTTAAGAGGGCCTTCTTTCTAAAGTCCACAGGAATTTCTCCTTTTAAGATTCTACTTATTTGGTTATCGCTGTGCTGGGTCTTCACTGCAATGCAGGCTTGTCTCCAGTGGCCGTGGGCAGGGCCACTCTCTAGGCGCAGCGAGCGGGCTTCTCATTGCAGTGGCTTCTCTCACTGTGGTTCCCAGCTCTAGAGCTCAGCTCAGTAGTCGTGGCCCTTGGGCTTAGCTGGGCTTCCCTTGTGGCTCAGGTGGTAAAGTATCTGCCTGCAATGCAGGACACCCCAGTTAGTTGCTGCACAGCATGTGGGGTCCTCCTGGATCAGGACTTGAACCTGTGTCTCCTGGACTGAGCCAGGAGATTCTTTACCACTGAGCCACCAGAGAAGCCCTCAAGCCCATCGGAATTTCTTTCACAAATCAGTGCTATATTTAGAAACAGGTGAAATCTAAATACGGTCTGTATGTGACTTAACAGGATTGAGCCATGTCAAATTCCTGGTTTTGATAGTTGTGGGCGGTGGTGTACAACACTCTCCCTGGGTGGAGGTGGGCGAAGATAACATGGGAATTCTCTGTACTACTTTTGCAACTTCTTGTGGGTCTCAAATTATTTCAAATGGAAAACTTATCAATTGTATAAAAAAAAGTCTACCTGGTATGTAGCTTTTCTGATGGTAACAATTCTGTAAATCTCCCATTTTACTTTGGGTTCCAGGAAGCTTAGAGTCAAATTTTAAATTCTCTCTAGAAATACCAAGGCTCTTTTGACCTACACATGTACGTCCTTTTCCAACTGTTGACTTTCCACTTGTCAATTAGAGAAAAAGGCACAACCTAAGAGTTGAGAGTTGTGTTTTATTTGGGAACCTCACTGAGGACTGTACCCGGGGAGACATCAACTCAGACAGCTGGGGAACTGCTCCCCAGAAGCCAGAGAGAAGCCAGATTTACAGGAGCTTTTGCTGGAAAAAAAGAAAAGCAAATAAAACATGGAGTCAACATTGAATGGAGTTGAACATCAAAAGATTACTGCTAATCACAAAAAACAGACATCTCGAGTTAATGATCTTAGTGCGTTGCTCTGTGCGGGAAGATGCGAGAATCTGGGCTCATTGAAATCATTTCTTAGATACTCATCTTCAGTAGCCAGCTTTCCTCTGTCCTGAATCCCCTCAGGGTACACGGAGAGGTGGGGGTGGGGAAGCAGCTGCACTGTCTGATGGCTGTAACATTCTTTTCTTACAGGACCAGCAGGCAGCATTCTTTTTAGGCTTTTTTAAAAAAATCATTATTTTGTTGTGCATATGTCTTTGGAGTGACTTTGAATCAGTTCAGTTCAGTTCAGTCACTCAGTCGTGTCCGACTCTTTGCAACCCCCTGGGCTGAACCACGCCAGGCCTCCCTGTCCATCACCAACTCCTGGAGTTTACTCAAGCCCATTGAGTCGGTGATGCCATCCAACCATCTCATCCTCTGTCATCCCCTTCTCCTCCCACCTTTGATTTTTCCCAGCATCAGGGTCTTTTCCAATGAGTCAGTTCTTCACATCAGGTGGCCAAAGTATTGGAGTTTCCACTCCAGCATCAGTCCTTCC
>SJYV01035483.1:17260-34328 GCA_006410875.1 Neotragus pygmaeus
TTGGAGAAGACTCTTGAGAGTCCTTTGGACTGCAAAGGAGATCCAACCAGTCCATTCTGAAAGAGATCAGCCCTGGGATTTCTTTGGAAGGAACGATGCTAAAGCTGAAGCTCCAGTACTTTGGCTACCTCATGTGAAGAGTTGACTCATTGGAAAAGACTCTGATGCTGGGAGGGATTGCGGGCAGGAGGAGAAGGAGACGACAGAGGATGAGATGGCTGGATGGCATCACTGACTCGATGGTTGTGAGTCTGAGTGAACTCTGGGAGTTGGTGATGGAGAGGGAGGCCTGGCGTGTTGCGATTCATGGGGTCGCAAAGAGTTGGACATGACTGAGCGACTGAACTGAACTGAAGAGGCTAAAATATCCAAGCATTTCTCATGGGGAAAGTTGAGGATCTGTCCTGAGTTTACATCTGTGGGCAAGTTACTGAACAAAGAGTTGATGCATGCATCCACAATGCCTTGGCCCTGCAGGCATTCAGCAGTCAATGTGTTGACCTTACTCATAAAGAAGCTGCTGTATACCTTATGTTCTTTATTTAAAGAATCCAGCTTAAATGGATTGGCTGGAATTAGGAGTATTTGGAGGAACCTAGACACATGGTCATCCACATAAACTTAATGCAATTCACAGTAAGGAGAAATTACTAAGGATATAAGTAACTTTACAAAAAAAAAGTATTGCGGATTCTCTGGTGGTCCAGTGGTTAGGACTCTGGTATCACTGCTGAGGTTCGATCCATGCCCGGGTTTGAGTCATGGTCGGGGAACTAAAATCCTACAAGCTGTGCAGTGCAGCTAAAAGAAAAAGAAAACAATTCCATTTACATTTGCACCAAAAGAATACTTAGTAATAAATTTGACAAAGTTAGTGCAGAAGTTATACATTGGAAGCTACAGAATATTGCTTAAAGAAGTTAAAGAAGAACTAAACAGTGGAAAGACATCCATAATCATGAGATGGAAAACTTAATCTTTTATAGATGACAGTAATTTCCAAATTGGTCTACAGATTCAGTGTAATTCCTGCCAGAGTATCATTGACTTATATGTAGAAAATGCTGCTGCTGCTAAGTCACTTCAGTTGTGTCCTACTCTGTGCGACCCTAAGTGAAGTGAAGTCGCTCAGTCGCGTCCGACTCTTTGTGACCCCAAGGACTGTAGCCTACCAGGCTCCTCTGTCCATAGAATTTTCCAGGCAACAGTCCTGGAGTAGATTGCCATTTCCTTCTCCAGGGAATCTTCCCAACCCAGGGATTGAACTCGGGTCTCCTGCACTGTAGACAGATGTGTTACCGTCTGAGCCACCAGGGAAGTCCTAGATAACCCTAAAGTTAATATGAAAATTCAAGGGGCCTAGAATAACCAAATGGTTTCCCAGGTGGTGCTAGTAATAAAGAACCTGCCTGCCAGTGCAGAATGTGTAAGAGAAGCAGGTTCAATCCATGGGTCGAAAAGATCCCCTGGAAGAGGGCATGGCAATCGACTCCACTATTCTTGTCTGGAGAATCCATGTACAGAGGAGCCTGGCAGGCCATGATTCATAGGGTCGCAAAGATTTGTATATGACTGAAGTGACTTCACATACAGAACAACCAAAACAATCTTGAAAAAGGGGAACAAAATTGTAAGAGTCACACTTCCTAATTCCAAATCTTACGATAAATCTACTTAGATTTATAGTAAATCTAAGATTTATAGATATAAAGAGCAAAACAATACAGAGTACAGAAATCAATCCATGAAGCTATGGTCAACTGATTTTTGACAACTGTGTCCAAGATCATTCAATGGGGAAAGATGGTCTCTTTAACAGATGGTACTGAGAAAACTGGATATCACATGGAATAGAATTTTTGTGTATGGTAGGACTACCTCCTGGAGAAGGCAATGGTGACCCACTCCAGTACTCTTGCCTGGAAAATCTCATGGATGGAGGAGACTGGTAGGCTATAGTCCATGGGGGCGCTGGGAGTTGGACACAACTGAGCGACTTCACTTTCACTTTTCACTTTCATGCATTGGAGAAGGAAATGGCAACCCACTCCAGTGTTCTTGCCTGGAGAATCCCAGGGACAGGGGAGCCTGGTGGGCTGCTGTCTGTGGGGTTGCACAGAGTCAGACATGACTGAAGTGACTTAGCAGCAGCAGCAGCAGGACTACCTCCTACCATATACAAAAATTAACTCAAAATAGATCATAGACTTAAATGTAAGGGCTAAAACCATAAAACTCTTACAAGAAAACATAGGGGTAAATCTTCACAGCCTTGGAACTGGCAATGATTTCTTACCTATCATACCCAAAGTACAAGCAACAGAGAAAAAAAGATAAATTGGACTGGACCAAAAACCCATGGAAGGGTGCCCAACATCATTTGTCATCAGGAAAATGTAGGTCAAAACCACAGTAAAAAAGTTCTCTGGCAGTCCAGTGGTTAGGACACCATGCTTTCACTGCCATGGGCCCAGGTTCAATCCCTGGCCAGGGAACTAAGATCCCACGTGCCATACAGTGTCGTCCAAAAAAAAAAAAAAAAAAAAAACACCCCACGGTGAGACAGATACCACTTCAAAAGCTATGGTTTTTCCAGTGGTCATGTATGGATGTGAGAGCTGGACTATAAAGAATGCTGAGCACTGAAGAATTGATGCTTTTGAACTGTGGTGTTGGAGAAGACTCTTGAGAGTCCCTTGGACTGCAAGGAGATCCAACCAGTCAATCCTAAAGGAAATCATCCCTGAATATTCATTGGAGGGACTGATGCTGAAGCCGAAGCTCCAATCAATACTTTGGTCACCTGATGCAAAGAACTGACTCATTTGAAAAGACCCTGATGCTTGGAAAGATTGAAGGTGGGAGGAGAAGGATGGCAGAGGATGAGATGTTTGGATGGCATCACTGACTCAATGGACAGGAGTTTGTGTAAACTCCAGGAGTTGGTGATGGACAGGGAAGCCTGGCATACTGCAGTCCATGGGGTCACAAAGAGTCAGACACGACTGAGTGACTGAACGGAACTGAAGGATGTAGAGAAAGTGGAACCCTTGCAAATTGCTGATTGTAATGGAAAATGGTACAGCTGCTATGAAAAAATTTGGTTGGTCCTCAAATTTTTAAACATAAGAATTACCATATGATACAGTAATTTCTGTGCTAGGTATATACCCTACAAAATTGAAAATAGGTACTCAGAGACTTCCCTGGTATTCCAGTGGTTAAGAATCAGACTGCCAATGCAGGGGACTCAGGTTCTATCCCTGGAGGTGAACTAAGATCCCACATGCGCACATCACAGAGAGAAATCCACGTGCCTCAACTGCTGAGCCTGTGTGCTCTAGATCCTGTGCTCCACTACTCGAGAAGCCCCCGATTTCACCACGAAAGACCCCACAAAGCCCCCTCCCTCAGAAAAGGTACTCAATGGATTTCCCTGGCAGTCCAGTGGTTAAGACTCCATGCTTCCAATGCAGGGGGCATGGGTTTAACCCCTCATTAGGTAACTAAGATCCCACATGACATGCAGTGTGCATACTCAGTCTCTCAGTCATGTCCAGCTCTTTGCAACCCTAAGCTACTCTGTCCATGTAATTTTCCAGGCAAGAATACTGGAGTGGGTTGCTGTTTCCTCCTCCAGGGATCTTCCTGACCCAAGGATTGAACTTGCATGTCCTGCGTTGCCAGGCAGATTCTGCCCACCTGGAAAGCCTGCTGAATAAATGAATACTTCATTCCCTTATATGACTGAATATCCCATCATATGTATATACTACAACTGGATACATAAATGTGGTGTGTCCTTACAATGGGATACTCAGCCATATAAAGCAATGAACTACAGATACTGGCTGCAACATGGCAGAACCTCAAAAACATGAGTGCTTACTTAAGAAGCTGACCAGAATTGATAAATGCCGAGACAGGAAGCAGATGAGTGGTTGTCAGGAGACTAGGGAGGAGGAGTGGGGAGAAACTACTGGTGGATAAGGAGTTTCCTTGAAGGGTGAGAGAAATGTCTTGGAACCAGTTACACGTGATGGTTGCACAACTTTGTGAGTGTGCTAAACGCCACTGCACAATCAGCTTTAAAATGCTTAACAGCCCATTTTGTCACATGAATTTTACCTCTTGCGGGGGGAAAAACCTTAGAAACCACTTTGTTTCAATAGTGCCAAGTATTTATTATACAATTAAAAAAAATATTTATTTGGCTGCACTGGGTCTTAGTTGTGGCAGGCAGGATTTTCACTGCAGCATGTAAACACATGGTAATAGTTCAGGCATGTGGGATCTAGTTCCTTGACTAGGGAACGAACCCTGGTCCTCTACATTGGGAGTGCAGAGTCTTAGCCACTGGACCACCACGCAGGTCCCCTTATCTCACTTAATTTTGAGACCAGCCCTGTGAGAATGGACAGATTGCTCCCTATCCCACCACATTATGTTATTCCCCAAACTGAATTCCAGTTTCTTTCAAATACCTATAAAGTATACACTCAACCAGATGGCATTTTGAGAGGAAGTACATAGACTCTTAAGTCTGATTATAGAAAACCAACTAAATCTCATAGGGCTCAGGGTCCTGGTACAAGATAAAGGAAGTGGCCCAGTTCTAAAAGGCTCTTCTACTTTGTTCTAAAATTCTTCTCGAACTCTGAGGTACCTGTCTAATCACTCCTGGCCTCCTTTCTGGTAAGCCAGGATCACTTTCAGCAGTAGACGTGATTTCTTTATGGTCCAAAATCTAAGAGAATATTTACAAATACTGATTATGTACTCTTGAATGAGCACTTTGGTTATTACACTGTATTTTTTCCTCTTTAGCAACTGTGAGTGAGTGAGTGAAGTCGCTCAGTCGTGTCTGACTCTTTGTGACCCTGGACTGTAGCCTACCAGGCTCCTCTGTCCATGGGATTTTCCAGGCAATAGTACTGGAGTGGATTGCCACTTCCTTCTCCAGGGGATCTTCCCAACCCAGGGATTGAACCCAGGTCTCCCGCATTGTAGAAAGACACTTTACCGTCTGAGCCTCCAGGGAAGTCCCCTATCACACTGTATTTTTTCCTCTTTAGCAACTGTAAAAATTTCATAAAAACCCAATTAGATCACACAGACCCACAGTATTCCCTAAAGCTGAAACTGTTAATAGGTTGACATTCTTAAGATTATTTTTTTGCCGCCAGCCATCTATGGGGTCGCACAGAGTCAGACACGACTGAAGCCACTTAGCAGCAGCAGCAGCAGAGAATACATTCTCTAAACCTGTTTTGTTGTTGTTGTTGTTGAGTTGCAGCATGCAAACTACTAGTTTGTGGCATGCAGGATCTAGTTCCCTGCCTGACCAGGGGTTGAACCTGGGCCTCCTGCACTGGGAGCTCGCAGTCTTAGCCAATCGACCACCAGGGAAGTCCCAAACAGACCTGTGGGTTGATCTCAGTATTTCAGAGTCCCACATCTTTTTTTTTGGCTGCATTGGGTCTTAGTTGTAGGTAGTGGGATCTTCGTTGTGGTGCAGATTCTCTAGCTGTGGCCTGTGGGCCTGTGGCTCATGGGCCCCAAAGCACTCAGGCTTAATTGCCCCACGGCATGTGGGATCTTAGTTCCTCCACTAGGGACTGAACCCGTGTCCCATGCATGGAAGGTGGATTTTTTTTTTAACTAACTTTTAAAAGTTTTGGCTGTGCTGCGTCCTCCCTGCTGCATGGACTTTTATCTAGTTGTGACGCGTGGGCTTCTCACTGTGGTGGCTTCTCCTGTTGTGGAGCACAGGCTCTAGGGTCTGTGGGCTTCAGTTAGTTGTGGCTCCTGGGCTCTAGAGCACAGGCTCAATAGATGTGTCACAGAAGCGTAGTTGCTCCGAGGCATTGGGACCTTCGTGCACCAGGGATGGTAGGTGGATTTCTTACCACTGAGCCACCAGGGATGTCACAGTATTCCCACACCTTTAATGTGGGGCCTTAGAAGTTCCTTAACTTCCCTCTCAGGTTTCTCCCCTACAGATAAGATAGAACTGATAAATATTCGTTTCCAATGAGTGAGCCTACAGCTTATTCCTGTCATCTCAGGCATATTAGGACATCCTTTTGTGCAACCAAGTAATGACTCCCCACCTTGGGGAACGAGGGCCTGATTTAAACCTAAATTTAGGAACAAAATGAATCATGTCACTTCATACTGGGGGTAGGTGGTAAGGGTGGGGGTAAAAGAACTTAATAGAAATTCAGATTCAATGGCAGGCCTTGTATTAATTTTACAAGAAAACCAAGGGAATTCCCTCGCAGTTCAGCGGTTAGGATGCCACGCTTTCACTGCAGAGGGCACCGGTGATTGCAGAACTAAGATCCCTCAAGTCACATGGCACGGCCAAAACAACCTAGTTTCATAGTTTTGTTATTCTCTTTCAGACACTTTTGCCTCAAGAGAACAAGCTTCAACGGGCATGTATAACCTGTGACTAGGCCACGTCTATGCAGTATTAGTCAGCAAATGTGGAAAACTCAGCAGTGGCCACAGGACTGGAAGAGGTCAGTTTTCATTCCAACCTTAACGAACAGCAGTGCCAAAGAATGTTCTGACTATAATTGTGCTCATTTCGCATGCTAGTAAGGTTATGCTCAAAATCCTTCAAGCTAGGCCTCAGCAGTACATTCGAGGCTTCTGGAACATAACTTCCAGATGTACAAGCTGGATTCAGAAAAGGCCTAGGAATCAGAGATCAAATTGTCAACCTTTGTTGGATCATAGGGAAAGCAAGGGAATTCCAGAAAAACATCTACTTCCGCTTCATAAACAACACTAAAGCCTTTGTGGATCACAGCAAACTGTGGAAAATTCCTAGAGATGGGAATGCCAGATCACCTTATCTGTCCCCTAAGAAAACTGTATGCAGGTTAAGAAACGAGTTAGAACCAGACATGAACCACTGACTGGTTCCAAATTGGGAAAGGAGTATGATAAGGCTGTGTATTGTCATCCTGATTATTTAACTTATATGCAGTGCACATCATGGAAAATGCCAGGCTCAAGCTGGAATCAAGATTGCCAGGAGAAATATCAGCAACCTCAGATATGCAGATGATACCACTCTAATGGCACAAAGTGAAGAGGAACTAGTCTCCTAATAAGGGTGAAAGTGAAGTCACTCAGTCGTGTCCGACTCTTTGTGACCCTGTGGACTGTAGCCCACCAGGCTCCTCAGTCCATGGGATTCTCTGGGCAAGAATACTGGAGTGGGTTGCCATTTCCTTCTCCAGGTGATCTTCCCAACCCAGGGATCAAACCCAGGTCTCCCGCGTTGCAGGCAGACGCTTTAACCTCTAAGGGTGAAAGAGAGTGAAAAAGCTGGCTTAAAATTCAATGTTCAAAAAATGAATATCATGGCATCTAGTCCCATCAGTTCAAGGTAAATAAGATGGGGAAAAATGTAAACAGTGACAAGTTTTATTTTCTCAGGCTCCAAAATCACTGTGGCCAGTGATAGCAGCCAGGAAATTAAAAGGCGCTTGCTCCATGGAAGGAAATCTATGACAAACCTTTCTGTATTAAAAAGCAGAGACATCACTTTGCCAACAAAGGTCCATATAGTCAAAGCTATGGGTTTTCCAGTAGTCCCATACAGATGTGAGCTGGACCATAAACAAGGTTGAACACCAAAGAATTGATTCTTTCACAGTGTGGTGTTGGAGAAGACCCTTGGAGTCCCTTGGACAGCAAGATCAAACCAGTCAATCCTAAAGGAAATCAACCCTGAAAGTTCCTTGGAAGGACTGATGCTGAAGCTCCAATACTTTGGCCACCTGATACAAAGAGCTGACTCATTGGAAAAGACCCTGATCCTGGAAAGATCGAAAAGTAGGGGCTGGAAGAGAATGAGATGGTTAGATAATATTGCCAACTCGATGGACATGAATCTGAGCAAAGCCTGGGAAATGGACAGGGGAGCCTGGCATGCTCTAGTCCATAGGGTTGGAGAGTCGGACACAACTTGGTGACTGAACAAAACAAATGCAGTATTAAGGAATGATGAGCAGAAAAGATTCAGAGGCACTGTTTCTTGCTTACTAAGCAGTTTATTTGTTCTTAGTTCTACCATTTGACTTTTTCATAATACCCATCTCACGTCTCCAATAAGGCCCCTTGAGAGCAGTGCACAGACCTAAGTTTTGTCATGAATCAGCACCTGGCATACAACAGGTGCTCCCTTTTCTATCACCTCTTTTCTAATAACGTCCCACTGGCCAGTGCCTTCCTAAGTGTGACAGCTCAAAGGCTCACAGGAAAACAGACACAGCAGTACTATTTCAAAAGGGCGGTTACCTTCCAGTTCTTTTGATTACATGAAAGTGTAACTGTTGCTTACTAACCTTCAACACAAGCTAGCTTTTCTTTCTTACAGATTCAGAAACTTCCAAAGGAATATTTATCTAAAATAAAACGTTTATTCATTTTCCACAGATAGGTATCTCGATGGCAATTTATATTGATTTTCCATTCACAAGACATCAAATTTTCTTTTTAAATACATTTAAGTAAAAGTATCTCAATTTAAAGAAAAACAAGAAACCCTGAAGTAATGCAGAGGTGGGTCACAAATGAGGTAAAACATTGCAAAGGTGATTCACCAAGGACTAAAAGTTGGGAAACAATGCCCCAGGCAAAATATCCTCATTCTTGAGGGTAGGTAGGTGTGCTTCCAATGGTTCACATGTAAGATTCTTCAGGACTTTGAGAATTCACTGATGTGACAGAATCAAATCACATGTTTCCAAGATTCTGCTACCTCTTGTGAAGGAGGATCACACACCACACAGTGTACCACAAAAGCAGAGATCAAAAACCGAAGTCAAAGTAAATTCTCGAAACTTTAACAAAAACAGTAAAAACTTTATAAAGCAAGATACATCCTAGTATTCAACTGCTCCCGACCAAAAAATAATAAAAAGGGGTGCATTCAGCCAGTGCCTGTATTTAACAAGCAAAGTATCAGCAAAGTCTAACTATCCAACTTTTATTATTCCAACTACCATGTAAAGAGAGATGTCACAGCCACTTGGGGGAATGTACAACTTTTGCAGCCTTCACACCAAGGCAGAAAGCCTTGTGACGACTCTGAGACAAGCCTGTGAGGTACACTTTTCTGAAGGAAATGGCTGTGTCTCTTTGCCAAAATAATATTCCAGTATCACATACCCTAGTACTACTTACAAACCAAAGGAGAGAGAATAATGCGCTATATAACATATCCCTTGAAACAGGGAAAGGAGGATCACTCTGTGGGAACAGCATCTTTGGACTCTGCATCAGTCTGTTCCACTGTGGCTTCTGCAGCGGCTGTGACTGTCAAGGTGCTTTCTGACTCTGCTGCCACGGCGTCCACTTCGACTCCAGCCTCAGCAGCTTCACCTCCAGCTTCTGCTTCAGTGCTGCCCTTCCTGGCTGCCACTCTGCAGGGAGTCTCTGCTTCGGGGTGGGGACCACTGGTGGCCTCAGCCGTGTCTGTGGGGCCGTCCCGTTCGGCCGGCATCTCCCCACTTTCTGGAGCAGGAGGTTCCTCCCCATCTACTGCACTCACTGCTGCCGTGACCACCTCAGCCAAGACCTGGGCTGCCACCTCCTCAGGGGTCTCCTCCTTATCCTCACCTCCTAAATGCTCAGATCCTTCTATTTCTGGATCACCAGCTTCGCTGGTGAACGGGTCTTCACCCTGGCCAACAAGAGGAAACCCAGGTTAGTGCGGTCTAAACAACTGTCCCAACAAGAGACTGAGGCTCAGGCTGCTGGGAGTTCATGTTTTCATGATGGGCAGAGTCAACAAGAGAAACATTTTAAATCACATCAAGTGAGTCCATCCTACATGTGCTCAGAAAAGCTTCACGAGTACTATTTTGCATTTGTTATTCAAGCATATAATGATGAGGAAAGGNTGAGCAGAAAAGATTCAGAGGCACTGTTTCTTGCTTACTAAGCAGTTTATTTGTTCTTAGTTCTACCATTTGACTTTTTCATAATACCCATCTCACGTCTCCAATAAGGCCCCTTGAGAGCAGTGCACAGACCTAAGTTTTGTCATGAATCAGCACCTGGCATACAACAGGTGCTCCCTTTTCTATCACCTCTTTTCTAATAACGTCCCACTGGCCAGTGCCTTCCTAAGTGTGACAGCTCAAAGGCTCACAGGAAAACAGACACAGCAGTACTATTTCAAAAGGGCGGTTACCTTCCAGTTCTTTTGATTACATGAAAGTGTAACTGTTGCTTACTAACCTTCAACACAAGCTAGCTTTTCTTTCTTACAGATTCAGAAACTTCCAAAGGAATATTTATCTAAAATAAAACGTTTATTCATTTTCCACAGATAGGTATCTCGATGGCAATTTATATTGATTTTCCATTCACAAGACATCAAATTTTCTTTTTAAATACATTTAAGTAAAAGTATCTCAATTTAAAGAAAAACAAGAAACCCTGAAGTAATGCAGAGGTGGGTCACAAATGAGGTAAAACATTGCAAAGGTGATTCACCAAGGACTAAAAGTTGGGAAACAATGCCCCAGGCAAAATATCCTCATTCTTGAGGGTAGGTAGGTGTGCTTCCAATGGTTCACATGTAAGATTCTTCAGGACTTTGAGAATTCACTGATGTGACAGAATCAAATCACATGTTTCCAAGATTCTGCTACCTCTTGTGAAGGAGGATCACACACCACACAGTGTACCACAAAAGCAGAGATCAAAAACCGAAGTCAAAGTAAATTCTCGAAACTTTAACAAAAACAGTAAAAACTTTATAAAGCAAGATACATCCTAGTATTCAACTGCTCCCGACCAAAAAATAATAAAAAGGGGTGCATTCAGCCAGTGGCTGTATTTAACAAGCAAAGTATCAGCAAAGTCTAACTATCCAACTTTTATTATTCCAACTACCATGTAAAGAGAGATGTCACAGCCACTTGGGGGAATGTACAACTTTTGCAGCCTTCACACCAAGGCAGAAAGCCTTGTGACGACTCTGAGACAAGCCTGTGAGGTACACTTTTCTGAAGGAAATGGCTGTGTCTCTTTGCCAAAATAATATTCCAGTATCACATACCCTAGTACTACTTACAAACCAAAGGAGAGAGAATAATGCGCTATATAACATATCCCTTGAAACAGGGAAAGGAGGATCACTCTGTGGGAACAGCATCTTTGGACTCTGCATCAGTCTGTTCCACTGTGGCTTCTGCAGCGGCTGTGACTGTCAAGGTGCTTTCTGACTCTGCTGCCACGGCGTCCACTTCGACTCCAGCCTCAGCAGCTTCACCTCCAGCTTCTGCTTCAGTGCTGCCCTTCCTGGCTGCCACTCTGCAGGGAGTCTCTGCTTCGGGGTGGGGACCACTGGTGGCCTCAGCCGTGTCTGTGGGGCCGTCCCGTTCGGCCGGCATCTCCCCACTTTCTGGAGCAGGAGGTTCCTCCCCATCTACTGCACTCACTGCTGCCGTGACCACCTCAGCCAAGACCTGGGCTGCCACCTCCTCAGGGGTCTCCTCCTTATCCTCACCTCCTAAATGCTCAGATCCTTCTATTTCTGGATCACCAGCTTCGCTGGTGAACGGGTCTTCACCCTGGCCAACAAGAGGAAACCCAGGTTAGTGCGGTCTAAACAACTGTCCCAACAAGAGACTGAGGCTCAGGCTGCTGGGAGTTCATGTTTTCATGATGGGCAGAGTCAACAAGAGAAACATTTTAAATCACATCAAGTGAGTCCATCCTACATGTGCTCAGAAAAGCTTCACGAGTACTATTTTGCATTTGTTATTCAAGCATATAATGATGAGGAAAGGTTCAAAAAGTCATAGATATTCTTAACCCAATTAAAAAAAAATCCCCAAAACCCATAAACCTCATTTTAATAGGAAGTTCAGGATTTTTTTTTTTTTTTTTTTAAATGTGGACCATTTTTAAAGTCTGTATTGAATCTAATACAATACTACTTCTCTTTTGTATTTTGATTTCTTGGCCACATGGCATGTAGGATCTTAGTTCTCTGACCTGGGGGTCAAACTAGCATCCCTTGCATTGGAAAGCATATTCTTCACCAGTGGACCACCAGGAAGAGTCCCAAGGCGCTTTCTAAAGTTTCATGTAAACACACAGCCCTGGCAGGAAGGTTACACCCATTTACAGTGAAGAAAATGAGACTTACTCAACAGTGATCGGAAAATGCTTTAAAATGCAGTGTTTAGGACTTTCCTGGCAGCCCAGTGATTAGGACTCCCAGGTTCCACTCCAGGGGATGTGCGTTTGATCCCTGGTTGGGGAAACTAAGATCCCACATACCAAAAAAATAATGGTGTGTAGGGAGTTCCCTGGTGGCCTCATGCTTAGGATTCTGAGCTTTCACTGCCACGGCCTGGATTCAGTCCCTGGTCGGGGAACAGAGATTCCACAAGCTATGAGGTAGGGTCAGAACAAAACCAAGTATCTAGAAGCTTGAGTTAACAGCTGACTCCAGAAACTTTTAAGTCTGTCTAAACCACAAGGTAGAACACTGATCAGTCCTGGTTCTTGCAGACTCCTCTCAGGGTGTCCTCCCTGGGGTTTTCGGTTACTCTGCTCCTGGTACCATGGCACCGCCAGCCCTTCCCTCTCCCTTGTTCCCCGTCTTACTCGTGGTTGGCTCTGCCAGCAAAAGCACGTTTTAGCATCTACATGGAGAATTATCATCTACTGTGGCTTTTTGTTTTGTTGTAAGCATTTCACCATCATTTGGGTTGCTATTTTATGGTGAGACAGTCTGGTTTTCTCATGGTGACAGTCAGCACCATTGCGCAGATTAATCAAGCAGGACCATTTCCCAGAGTTCCCAGGCAAGCAGTCAGTCTCAGGGAATGCACAACTGTGGAATCCCCAAGCCGGACACATTCCAACATCTCTCAGTTCTTCAAAAGACTCAGAAATGCTAACTACTGCACTTTGGAGAGAATTCCAAACCAAGACAGTTAGTTCATCCTCCATTTCCAAAGCTTTTCCCACCTACTGGACTCTGAAACACACACCTTAAGGTATTTTTCCAGCATCTTCACTATATGTCTGTTGTTCAAAACACTCTTAGCCACATGGAGACTTGTTTTCTTGAACTGTTCAGCAGCCAACTACAAAGGGAATCAAACATGAGTTTTTAAAAATGGTGTGCACAGAGGAGCGAGAGAATAAACCAGCCTGGGTACACTAAGTTGTTCTGAGATTCGACTATGCCACTAAAATCTTTCTCCAGTATGGCAAGTCCCCAAGTGCTGGACTCCAATAATGAAAGCAAGCAAGCACTGGAGAAGAATCAGAACTGAGTCTGTGAAATAGTGGGGATAAGTGAGACCTTAAAAAGTGCAGGCACACCACGGATGCCCAAGTACCAGGCGTACAAGCAAGGAATAAATTAAAACATTTACAGATCAGAAGCTACGTGCACTCAGTAGCGGAAAAGAGTAAGCTTTTTCTTTTCAGTTTTCTGAGTTATACTGACTTTACAAGTAAATTCTATAGGAAAAGTCTGAATGCTGCAAACATTTGACTGTTTTAGAGCTTAACTCAGATGATAATCCCTTGTTTGTATAGCGGTTTTTGTCTGGTCTTTAGTAATACCAGGAGATGATGGGCAGGCAGGTAGCTCCAATCTGGTAGTCAGGTAAACTAACCACAGAGATGCTAAACCAGGGCTTGGCAAGCTAGAGCCTGCAGGCCAGATATGGCCACACCCATTCCCTTTACTTAAGGCCTGTGGCTGTTTCTGCCCATCAGCCACAGACTTGAGGATTAACAAGTTAAGGCAGGGACCTGATGGCTTGCAAAGCTAAAAATACTTGAGTTTGACCCTTTATTTAAAAAAAAAAAAAAAGCTGCCAATACTTTGGCATTTAGCCTCAGGCCCCATCAGCTAGTAAGGGTCAAACCAATTCCTGACCCTGAGTCCTCCAGACCATTCTGCTCTGAGTGGTCCTCAGCCTCGCCTTGTAAGAAATCCAGTTTTTCACCAACTGGGGAATTTACTCATGTGACCTACAGGGAATATTCTCAACCCAGGAAAATTTCCAGCTACTGTGTTTAGTCAATCTTAAGCAACACATTTTCCTCACATTTTAATAGAAACTGGGGTGCACGTTACAATCACTTCATGAAATGATGGACTTGATGGAATATGGCAAAAGCCCCTAAAGATGTTAACTTCCACATGAGACACACAAAGTGCTGAACCCCTCGCACTGGCAGCCTGGACTGTTTGCCCTACCCCACACCAGGGGGCCGCTCACCCGACGGTTGTGATTGTGGTCGACAGAGTGCAGGTGCCGCTGGAGGAGCTGGGGCTGCGCTGGGATCAGCATGTCACAGGCCAGGCAGTGAGCAGCCTCTATTTTCTTGAAGAAGTGCTCCTGGCCAATCCCTGTTGACAACACCCCAGACTTGTGGGATCTGGGTCAGCATCCAAGTGATGCTTCTCTCCCACGAACTCCCCATCAGGGCTCACATTTTCTCCCTGTGCCCCTAAGGATTCGGTTAGGACAGAAGCTGAGACACTCATCACCTGCCCTCCCGCAGGTGCATGGAGACAGAACACACGGCCTCCACACCTGGGAACTTTATTTTTAACTTTTCTCATCCTTCGGTCCTTTCTCTTCATACTGAGGAGGAAAAACATCAGAGTGCTTAAACAGCACTCCAATAAGTTGCCTGTAGACACGACTGAGCGACTTCACTTTCACTTTTCACTTTCATGCATTGGAGAAGGAAATGGCAACCCACTCCAGTGTTCTTGCCTGGAGAATCCCGGGGACGGGGAGCCTGGTGGGCTGCCGTCTATGGGGTCGCACAGAGTGGGACACGACTGAAGCGACTTAGCAGCAGCAGCAGAGCTGTCATCTACCTTAGGCCACACACAAAGGTCTCCTTCCCCTGCTAAGCGCCCCTCCCATTTGTCTTCACTTTGTCACATTTTCAACCACCCTGACCTAGGCTCTGGACTAACACCCACCCCCCACCTCAAATTGTAACTCACCTTTGAAAGGATCTGGTTTGGGTTTTGTACTTTCCTTCTCCATCAGTTCCTGACGCCGCTTCTCAATTTTCTTATTCCTGTTTATAATGTATTCCTAGAGGGGTTGGGAGATGCACCAAATGAAATGAGGGGGGATGGCACACGTGGGTATTTTTTCAACTGCACCAGAGGCAGCTCACCAAGGGTGACTGCCAAGCCCACGGTGGATGGTGACAAGCTTATCTCAGCTGTTCTCAGGATTGGAAGACAGCCATCAGAGCAGCTCCATGGGCAGAATTAGTGCGAACTACAAAGAGTGGAATTCTCATTGTCCTTCTGCCTCAGGGAGCTACACACTGCTATCCTGGAAAAAGAAGTCTTGACCTAGTTTAGGCTTCCCTTCTCAATGGGAGATCCAACACCTGTAGGATCACTGGGACACGGCGTGATGGAGGCTAAGTGTGATTTACCTGGAGGAATTCCACCGTCTTGTCAGGCAGCTTGGTACTTATAAAGCGCAGTGTCTCTTTGTGAAACTTGCTTTGCAAATGCTTCTGGATTTCTTCATCTTCAAAGCTACGGAACTTGCACACGGAACAGGCAAACTGAATCCTGGAGAAGGAAGACAAAAAGAAAAGCAGTGATGAGATAACCAGCTTATCTCTGCATCAGAGTAACAGTTACTCCAAGCTTCTCCACATTAAGAATCAGAGTACAACCTTTCGAGTATTTCAGGAAAATGATTCCTGTAGCACTCTACCATACCACTTTTTGGCCCAAAGAGGTGGGGACTTTTCAGAACTGCGGATTCCCTAAGTCTCTAGCCCACTGCTCTGGGGACCTAGAACACAACTCCATAGCTTCTCAGATGTTTCCTTCTGCAGCCACTTGGAAGATACAAGACAGCTGACCCCATTTAGTACCATAGAACTCCTGATGATCTCACAAATTCAAAACTCACATCATCTCAGTTCTTCAATGGGACTCAATGGAAGGACACATCATACCTAAAGATGAAAACTGAGGTTTCTTTGTTGTGTGCTTTCAAAATCTCACCAGATACATGCATGCCGTATGACAAGCGAGAGCACCCTACAGACAGACTCCCAAACCGCCAGAGCACACAGCAGGGTGTCGCTTCCCTCAGCTCTGCTCCTCATGGCGTCTAAGAGCAGAGGCTCTGTGGCACTCAGGAATCCTCTTCTGCCAAAGCAGAGTTCTGCTGGACAAGTGCCACAAGACACCCTTGCCTTTGCAGATACTCCCAAAAGAGGAGTGAAGAGGAAAATCTCCTGGGCCCTGTGTGCACAACTGTCAGGAAGCCACCAAAGAAGTACAGGCCCAGCTTCTTTGCTGCATCTTGACCTGCCCTGTGACAACTTCTCCCATTTTTTTCNTTTGCAGATACTCCCAAAAGAGGAGTGAAGAGGAAAATCTCCTGGGCCCTGTGTGCACAACTGTCAGGAAGCCACCAAAGAAGTACAGGCCCAGCTTCTTTGCTGCATCTTGACCTGCCCTGTGACAACTTCTCCCATTTTTTTCAGAATCTTCACTCACGAGGGCAGTCTAAGTGAAAGTCGTTCAGTCGTGTCTCTTTGCGACCCCTAGGGCAGTCTAAAGATTCTTTTAAAATAGTCATCTTAGTTCCCATGTGGCATGAAAACCGATCTAGAATGACCATCATTTTTATGCATCTGTAATACCTGGAACTCCTCCTACCCCACTTTCCAGCCTCTACTGTTTGCCCTTTTGCTAAGTGTTACTTGCACAGGAAAACCATTATCCCCATTTGAGCCTTAAGGGCAAGGACTTCCTCTCAAGTCTTCAAGAGAACTTCACACAGGGAAGTAGCCAGCTGTTGCTTTTAAATCTTGAGGTTTAACATCTATACCGAGGAGCGGTGGCTGCGCAAGCGCAGGAGGGCCTAGAGGAGCTATCCCACGTTGAAGGTCAGGAACAGTGGCAGTAAGGAGATAGCCACTTCCAAGGTAAGGAGCAGCGGCTGTGCTTTGCTGGAGCAGCCGTGAAGAGATATCCCACACCCAAGGTAAGAGAAAC
>SJYV01035485.1:0-14960 GCA_006410875.1 Neotragus pygmaeus
ATGCCAGATTACTCCTTCTGAACATTTATGTCAACTTGTGTTGAGAAGTAAATCAACATTAAATGTCACAGATTCTGTTTTGAAGGTTTGTCCTTTAGAATAGGCTGTGATCAAATGTATTTAAAATAATTTTTCTTAAAAAGCAATTTATTAAATTTTGCAGATGTATGTCAAGGACTGGGAGTAACTAAGTATACAGAACTTAGAAGGGCCGTATCTTAATCTTTTATTTCTACTTCCAGTTAGACTGCTTCCTCTCTCTTCCATTTACTGTTGCTAAATATCCAATAATAATGTCAATTTTCCTAGTTTAACAAACACCAAAGGCCCCTAATGAGGAGCCATTAGGTGAATTAGGTAAATCAACAACCCATTAAGGAGAAGCATTAAGTCAGAAAAGAGAGTCTATTAATTTTCTTATAGCTCTTATACATTATGCATTTGCCAAATTCATTATCCCAGTGGACACTAGGCAGATCTCCAGTCCTGAATAAGAATTGGAGCTTTCATTCTGGGGTTCTGCTGTCACTTATCTAATACTATTATCACAAATTGTTGAATCATTAATGGAAAATAAAGGTTGTAACATCCAAATTATGGAAAAAATGTAAACTAATTTGTCTGAAAACGTAAAGTCTTAACACAAGTTGAGGCTAGTGAAAAAAGTCAAAGACAAATGGTTTAAGGGATGATTACATTCAAAGCAGAATTTATTTCTCAATGTGTGTTTTGAGAATATAGTCCCCTGGCAGAGCAATATCTGCCTGCTATAATGCTTAACTTGTCTTCTGTAAGTTGGGCACCCCAGAAAAAGATTTCAGAAATCCATTTAATGATTTTCTTTTTTAGACTGTAAGGACAAACAGGAGGAAATCAGATATGCTTTCCAGAAATATGCTTTGCAAATCGCTGTACTGGAAACTATCTGGTCTGTGACTTGAGGGATTTGAGTACTGGCTTTCTAATGAGGATAAACCTGAGCTCAGTAAGACTTGTGGCTAGACCATGTTCTCGTGTCTTTTTCTGTTAAGAATCGGAATGTTAACTACGATTTTCTGGCTAGATTCCAGCTTGGTTAATTGCATGCTGTCTCTCTAAATTCGCTTTGCTTGGGATGTTCTTCATTTTGGATTGCATTGCTCTTATTGTCATGTTTCCCCCAAGAGGTGGGTACATGATATTGTAAAATGAGCCAGAATATAATTTGTTAAACTAATAAGTGTTCTTTGGGGATGAAGGGTTAAATGTAAGTAGTGTGTTTTTCACAATTTCCCCCCAATGAGGCCTATTTGTACAGTAATTAATGTGGAATAGCATTAGTGAAACATGGAATTGAGCCAAATCACCATGACAAGAGTGGCAATAACAGAAACAAATAATTTCAATAAATTCTACTAAAAATAACCATTCAAACAAATCCCCAGAGCCTCCCTTTTCTTGTTTGTTTATGATCTGAAGCTGACACATTTAATCACTAATTATTACAAGTTAATACAACATTCAATGTGAAATTTATTTTATTCTATATGAGCATACAAAACCTAGTAACATTTCCCATCATCTTTGTACCTAGCACAGCACAGAGCTCAATTATTTTCATAGTGGTACTCATTAAGGTAAGGTTTGTTAAATCAATGAAGATAGGGGATGAAAGAAGGAAGGGAATTAGCATTTACTGATTTCCTAAGATTTAGCAATCTTTAGAATAAGCATGTTACTTGCACTATCTCATTTAATCCTCACAATTGCCCCCATTTCACAGATGAAAATAAAGAGGCTCCTAGAGCTAAGTGACTTCTCCAAGATCAAACAGCTTTGATTTTCAAAGCCAGCTACATTATATAATCAAGTCCCAGCCCTTTTGTTCCTCAGTATCTTGCAGCCTCCCACGTTGTGTCTGGTGTTCTGGGCCTTAATTTGAGGAGGCAAGACTGAAAACCTCAGACACTGTGAAAGTCATATTGATCTCTACAGACAAGGTTAACAACTGCTCTGTGGAATTTTTCATTGTTATTCTTTCTTTCATTACTCCAATTCAAATCTGTCACTATGGCTGTTATAGAATTGTCAGAACTATTGCCAAATAATTACACACTTGTCACAAAATATACCATAAATTTAATCTTTATGAATCGCAGTACAAAGTGATTCAAATGCTTAATGAATCCAGAAAATAATGAGAAAAAAAAAAAAAGACTGAACTCCTGAAATTTGCTCACTGTGGTTAAATCTATTGTGTCGACTAGAGAAAATGCACTTCAGCCCTCCTGCACCTGGACTGTGTTTATAGCCAAGTTATCAGGTTTTTAACTGGTATTAATTTACCTAGAAATTGAATGTGTGCAAAATGAAAGAAATTCATTTTGCCCCATGAAAGAAATCACTCTCTTCCTATTTTGTTTTTTTCTTTATAAGCATAAAAGTCTTTACCTTTAAAGACCATTGAACCAGGGTGTAGGAAATATATATTTCTATATGATAATAGCTATAGCATGGTGACAGGCTTAGAAAACACAATGATATCTAATGCTGTAGGTCAGTCCATCTCTGGTCACTCAGTCACACATCTCACTTTAATCCAGAAACCTTTATACCAGTATATTTTGTTTCCAACCAGACAGTGGCTAATTTATGTCTCTGCCAACAATGCCATTTTAATTAATTTTATTCATCTTATTTCTCTTTCCTCTGCTCCTCATATCTCATCTGTTTGCATTGCCTAGATTTTAATTAAAAAAATCTCCTCTCTAAGGAGCAATCTGAAGTGGCAAAAATAATCACTTAAAATATTACAGTCATTAAAAAATTGGCTGTGGTGGAAGCCATGCATTTTCAATTTTCCTACAGATGATGTTTTAGCTTCCTTTTAAAGTGCACTTTGTATCTGAATTGTCTGCCACCAGCCAGCTTGGCTATCAAAAATGGTCTTCCAGCTGGGTGGGCTGAGTGACAACTCCTTAATGGAGGAAATAGATGGCTCTCTGCTCATGTGGAGGGGAAGGCACACCAGGCAGATTTCATTCCATCTGCCACCAGCTCAGTGCAAGCTGGCATTGCCCAAATGCCCAGTATACTCACTCCAACTAAAAGGATATCGTCAAAAATAATTTGTAAGGCTACAGATACCTGAAAGAATCATCAGGGCCATTAGACCCCAGGGAGAAAATATTAAGAGGTACCTCAGTGTTCATCTTTGATGAAAACCTAATTAAACTATGGTGGAGGGGATTGCAAGTGCTTTTTTTACAATACAGAGGTGAAGTCATTAACATTTTCAGCAGAGTATAGAGAGCAACCTTAGGAAAATGCTATCCTGAATTGTGGCCAAAGACTTGTTATATTGAGGAATTTGCACTGATGTTTCCTGTTGATGTTTTTCTAAATGGCAAATCCATGTCACTTAGTTACAGTGTGTTCTGCTTTTCAAGTAAAGGAAATCCATGTAACAGCAAAGTAGAGAAATATTTTTGATTGATAGATGGAAACAAATAAGGATGATATATTAGGAATTTTTAAAAATTGGAGCTTTCCTAGTACTTAGAAGTATAAAGTATGTGTCATTGGTCAATGCTAAAATAATGAAATTAAGTAAAAATAATATTTAATGTCATGTAATTAGGAGGGCTAAGGATAGAAAGAAATATATAGAGCCACCTGCATAATTTTATCTTTATTTTACTCAAAATAAATTCTTAATTATTTGATATTCGCCATAAATTATTCAAAAATTGAGACTCAGAAAGTCACATGTTATTTGTAATCATTTGTTCAAGAAAACCTGCTATATTTTTACCATACTCTATATAAAATTGTCCTAAATTCCAAAGTATTCTTGTTTTTATTGTATCAAGAGCTCATATATCTCACGGAGTTAGAAATTTAACTGCTTTATGAAGTTGCTTAGATTTTAATTTTCACTGCATGTAAATGACAAGAATTTGAATAGATGCAAAGCAAAAACAACTGGGTATTAAAATCACTGAGTAATTTCCTAAAATTCTTTTCATTCTTTAAATTCACATTTTGTTTGGATTTTTAACATAAACACATGTATGTTATACAATGAAAGTTCATCTGTAAGAAAAATGGCAGCAGATTCCTTGCATCATTAAGTTTTCCTAAGGGAAATGTTTGGTAATCTGCCAACATTTGGAGAGCTTTAAAGTTCTAATTCATGATTCAGTATATTCTGAAAATTAATGAATGATTGTAACATTTTACCACATTGTATTGTGCAGTGTATTCTTTTACATTTTATTACAGGTTTTAAGTTGTTCTGAAGAATTTTAATGACTTACAATGAGAAACATAGTTCAAAATAGATTTAAGTGTTCTATTTCTCTATAACCTACTGCTATGGGTATATACTGCTAAGGGAATATAATAGCTTATTTTTGGAAAATAGCATATTCAGAAATAAAATAACAATTTTTTTGTAGCACTTAGAGATTTCCAAAAGCTACTTCCACATATAATATAATTTGTGCTTCTTACAGTGTCTCTAGGATATAGACATTAGTGGCCCCAGTCTACAGCCTAAGAAACTGAGGCCTAGATGGGTTAAATGAGTTGTGCAGAACCATGTAGCCATTCAGCAGAGAAAATGCATCAGAACATGCCTTCTTTTTAAAATTTTATTTATTTTTTAATTGAAGGATAACTGCTTCACAGAATTTTGCCCTTTAAACATCAACACAGAACATGCCTTCTGATTCTGATTGCCAAACTCCTTGAGGATAGACAGTAACTGAGTTTTCATTCCATGTTAAGAATGCTTTTAGTTTCTAGTATTGGGTTTTTTTTTTTTAATGACTTTAATCTCCTCAGCTCAATTAATTGAATTGGGTTCAAGGGGGGAGTTCAAGCACCTCTACCCATACAGGGTATAAAGGTATATGGACAGCTAATTTTTTCTTCTAGTTTTATTGAGGTATTGATATATAACATTATAGAAGTTTAAGGTGTACAGCATAATTATTTGGCTACATACCTCATGAAATGATCATCATAGTGAGTTTAGCGAATACCCATAATCTCACAGAGATACAAAATTAAGAAATATAAAAAATATATTTTTGATAGCTAATTTATAACAGTTGCATTATCACAAATGGTCTACTAAGCCACCAAATGTGTTTGGTAACAGCCAAATAACTAAGAAAAAGATCCTTTAAAATATACCTCAGTCTTTTTTAAATACCCTATTTTAAGTTTGTGAAATGAGTTTAACAATATGGTATTCAGTTTCATAATGTTTCTTTACATAAAATTTCCATCTCAGCTAAATTAGGAGAAGGCAATGGTACCCTACTCCAGTACTCTTGCCTGGAAAATCCCATGGATGGAAGAGCCTGGTAGGCTGCAGTCAGTCCATGGGGTCGCTAAGAGTCAGACACGACTGACTTTCACTTTCACTTTTCACTTTTATGCATTGAAGAAGGAAATGGCAATCCACTCCGGTGTTCTTGCCTGGAGAATCCTAGGGTTGGGGGAGCCTAGTGGGCTACCATCTATGGGGTCACACAGAGTCGGACACGACTAAAGTGACTTAGTAGCAGCAGCGGCAGTGACTAAATTAAAATATGCATCAAATGTGTTAATAAATAAATCTTGGAAGAGTAGCAAAGCATAATTATGTGTAACACAAGAGTCTTCAAATATTAACAAAAAGTTCTGAGGTAAACAGAATCAAAATGGAAATAATTAAATTGACGTTTAGTCAGAAGTGACAAAGATTTTATATTAAGCAAATCACTCTTTTCATTACACAAATATATTCTTCTAAATTGTAACATGAGATTATTCCATTTTCTTGTGTATAGATGTTTCATGGTTGCCTCTTACTTGAACAATGACCTAATATCATTTGCACCAGAGTAAAAGTCATATTAATTCCAAATTAATATAGACCACAAATAGTCAGACCCAAATAAGTGACTGAGCTGAACTGAAGTTGCTCAGGATTCCAGAATGAGAAGATAATTGTAAAAACTGCTCTTTAGAGCTTGGTGGCTTTATTATTAGGAAAGTAATCTTTGTTATTCTAGTTGGCATTCCTTTATCTTTATAAAGTACATAGTAGTTGAGGATCTTTGGGTTTGTCATTACTTGACAGTTTCATTTTACTGTTAAATAAACTAAATCCTAGTTTTGATCAATCTGTATGGATTAAGGATTGCATATAATGAGCTCAGTGTAGCATCCGTGAATAATGTGTACTCATTGTGGTGTAAAGAAGATCTTCAAGCAGATGAAGCCTGCCACACAGTATAGCATTATCTAACCTGGGGGCTTCACTGGTGGCTCAGATGGTAAAAAATATACCTGCAATATGGGAGACCTGGGTTTGATCCCCAGATTAGGAAGATCCCCTGGAAAAGGGAATGGCTACCCACTCCAGTATTCTTGCCTGGAGAATTCCATGGACAGAGGAACCTGTGGGCTATAGTCCAGGGGATTGCAAAGAATCAGATACGACTGANGATCCCCTGGAAAAGGGAATGGCTACCCACTCCAGTATTCTTGCCTGGAGAATTCCATGGACAGAGGAACCTGTGGGCTATAGTCCAGGGGATTGCAAAGAATCAGATACGACTGATCAACTAACACTTTCACTTTCAAGCTGATGAGAGGCACAGTGTGTATGCCTTATGTCTTAGTGCTGTGAAATGACTCCCCCAAGATCGTATGCTCCAACTCTCCTGAGCATCTGAGAGATGCTGAACATCTGGAGACTTCTGGAAGCTTTTTTACTCTTTCATTGTAGTAGTCTGATTTCCCTCCCCATTGATTTTATCTGCCACAATCAGTTTGTCATAAAATAATTCTTTGCACATATTACTGCTCTGTTTTAGAACATTACCACTGATGGAATATAGCAGTGATTTCAGAATATCATTTAAGATCCTCTACAGTCAGGCTCCAATCTAATTCCCAAAATTACACCTACTTATCACCTATCATTCGTTCATATTTGTCATTCAACTTGGATTTTTATCCATCCTTTAAAGCCAATTGAAGACCTGCTCTTCCATGAAGCCTGCTCATTTAGACCAGCCCTGGACACAGTGACTGCTACCTTCTTTCACTCGTTAGCACTTTCCATATGCTGCCTTTGATACATCTCAACTTGGCTGCAATCTTTTTAGAGCAAAGATTAGATTATTATTATAATCAATTATAAACCTCCTCCCTCCACTGACTTCCTGATGCTTCCTACCTTGTGAGTTTTCCATAAAAATTAATTACCTGAAAGACATAACCATATCATAATTTATTTATTTATTAAATTATTCAACAAATATTTTTTAATTACTGCCATATGCCAAGCATTATGCTAAGACCTAGAATATGGAATATGATCCTTGCCCTACAGAACCTACAGTCACAGGATCTAACCGAAATTCTCTGTCCAATTATTTTTCTTCATTTCTATTTTAAGAGTATATAAAACTTGAAAGAATGTTTGATCTTTTATTTATTAGCATGTCTCTATGTGTGACATTACCATAAAATGATTAATGCAAAAACTTATCATATTTTTAAAAGTTAAATACTCAGTTTACCCAGCTCTATAGTTGGATCTTGCCTTTGATTCTTCACTTGAAGCTGGAAAAAAAAAAGTATATTAAAAAAAGCATCACAAGAAATTATTTTTCTTTTTTTGTGTGATGATGTGTATTTTATTTTTTTTTATTTAAATTTATTTATTTTTCTGTAAGCCTGGTGTTTTTTTGGAGAATAACAAAGTTTTGTTTACAGGCTCCTCATCAGGGACATCATGTACTTCCTAGATCTGGTCAGAAACTTTTACTCAAAAGCTGGCTGAGAATATACTATCATATCAGGGATTACTTTGACCTTTTCTGTATTCCATGTTTTGATTAGCAAGCTATTCTGCTCATATCCCATTTAGAGACAAATTGTGAAAGGCTTGAATGGCAAGCCAGAAATATATGGAATATTGAAAAGGTCAGTGTGATTTAAGTCCATAACTACAGTATTGAAAATATATGACAAGTCATTATCACACTTAATTCCTACAACAAGGACTGTGGTAAAGATGGGAAATTATTTCAATTAAAATATTCTTGTTTCACACTGAAGGCTGAGGTGGCAAAGCTCAAATGGTCTCTTGACTCTCTTTTTGTGATAACTTAATAAGTTAGAAATAAATTGTAACTGAATTAAATAAGGCCAAAAAAAAAAAAAGGAAAAGAGGTAACAAGCTCTTTGGATTTCAGAGTCCATCATAGAGGGAATAATATAGTGAGTTTTCTAAAAACTCTATACGTGAATAGGACAGATACAGCCATAAAACCAATTCAATGGACACACCACGCTCTCTTTTTATCTACAGCATAGCTGTCAGTCAGATGGGAACTCCATTTATTTCCATGGAAATGAAGGCAGTGAGTTCAATTTTGCCACCACCCGGGATGTAGATCTTTCTACAGAGGATATTCAAGAGCAGTGGTCAGAAGAATTTGAGAGCCAGCCTACAGGGTGAGTAATTGTTATCTCCCATGCTGTGTATAGCACTTACATTTATTCCACTGGACATATTTTAAATGCATATTGTTAACTAGCAAAAGCATACTTAAGTCAATACTGGAGAGTCTTATCATGGACAAGCCAAAGGGGTACACTTATCTTAAACATTCTTTGTTAAGCAGTAAATTATTTTATGTATACTAAAAATTTGTGATTGCAAATATCTTTAACTTCAGTTGAACACTTATATCTCATCTTTGTTTATGCAGCTTTTATCAGGAAAAGTTTTGTTTTTGTTTTTTTCAATGTATATAGCATATAAAATCTTTCCACTATTTTTATATTAAGACTTTCAGTTGTCTCCCCGGGATCTGAGATTTATATAGATGAGGTTGCCGACTTTTAGTGGAATATGGTTTTGATCTATAACAAATTAGTTGTTTGGGGGGGTAAAATTTACCATTTAGAGATTTTTAAAGAAAGGATATGAGCCTGATGTTGAAATCATAAAGATGGTTTGGTGGTAGTATTTTCTTGCTTTTCTAAACTGTGTGCCTTCTTCTGGGTCCAGTGTCCCTAAGATATTTCTATTAATTGGATGGCACTTTCAAAAGTTCAAATTGAGAAAAATTAACAGGTTCAGAGAATCAAAATTCATAAGATAGTGTGTATTGGAATTCTAGAAATTTTCTGGTTCTCACCTGGCCTTTTTTTCTTTCTTTTTTGCAATACATATACACCTGTAATCAGAACACCTGTTTAGTGCATGTTTTCTGAAACCATGATGAAGGTGAATGAAATTAACATAAAATATAGTTTTCATAATGATTATGAAATAGCAATGACTTAACTGTTAACTATCAGAAACTTTTCAAGAATAAAACATTTGAGGTATTTACATATCTCTGATCTCAACAAATTCAATCAAAACTGGATAGGACCTAAGTGTCTGAGGGACCAGAAGGCCACCATTGACTTCTTGGGTTCCCCACTTCCTATGCATTGCCCAGAAACTACATTTGGACATGATAAGAGGGGAATCTGACCAGCAGCCTGAGCTGCTGCTGCTTGACTTTCTGCTGCCACATCAGGATCTCTCACTGTTGCAAGAGAGATTTCTACTAGTACACCCAGCCCCGCTCTTCCTGCCGCTGAAGAAAACTGACACCTTGAGGGATAACTCCCCCACCAGGGGGTACCATTGACCTCTCCAAGCCTAGCAGTAATGCTCAAGCCCTTAAGTCTACAAAGTCCTTCTCTTCTGAGGTTCTTGTCACCCTTGAAGTTCCATGTCTAGTATGGCTCTGGTGTCTACTTGAAGGATCAGCAACCATTGTTTCTCTTTCTTGTGTCCAAGATCTCCCCAGGAGGCGTGCTGCTTTCCTTACACAAACAGGACTCATTCTACTCCCCTCATAGACCATGGTGGGATCTAGAACTTTGAGCATGCACCCAAGTCTTCTTCACTTTCTGGAGATAAAAGACCCATCACCAGCATATCAGCTCTTTCTGACTTCTGATATAAAAGACCAATTCAGATCCCTTTCCTGACAATGCAACTTGACCGCCTATGAGAGTGTCCCAAATTTTCAAGCACCAAAGACTCATTGACCTCCACTCCTTCACCTCTCCCAAGTTTGTGCTATCCATGCAGCAGTGACAGGTTATTCTTTTTCAGTGAGACCTATACATTACTCAGATGATGTCCCAGTGATATTTAGATACCCAGCCTCCTTCCTACTAAAGCAGAGAGAAAAACACAAGTCTCCAGTGGTAACATTCTGACATGCAAACCCTTTCCTGTTTATCTAGTTAACTGGCTAGCTAGGTAGCTATGTATCTCTTTCCTCAAAGTTCTAGTGTCCTCTTATTCTTTGGGGAAGAGATAAAATTTATTTTTACCTATGCCTTCATATCCACATATTTCCTCTTCCAGAATGTCCTCTTCTTTATTTTAGCTTGTTTTACTAAAGGTCGTCTATAGAGGAACAAAAGAATGCTTTACTATATCAACTAACGGTCCACACAGCTCTCCAGTACTAACATTAGTGGAGACAATGGCACCCCACTCCAGTACTCTTGCCTGGAAAATCCCATGGATGGAGGAGCCTGATGGGCTGCAGTCCATGGGGTCGCTAAGGGTCGGACACGACTGAGCGNATTCATTTATGCATCGTCTATGGCCATTTTTTCGGAGAAGGCAATGGCACCCCATTCCAGCACTCTTGCCTGGAAAATCCCATGGATGGAGGAGCCTGGTGGGCTGCAGTCCATGGGGTCGCTAAGGGTCGGACACGACTGAGCGACTTCACTTTCACTTTTCACTTTCATACATTGGAGAAGGAAATGGCAACCCACTCCAGTGTTCTTGCCTGGAGAATCCCAGGGACGGGGGAGCCTGGTGGGCTGCCGTCTATGGGGTCACATAGAGTCAGACACGACTGAAGCGGCTTAGCAGCAGCATGGCCATTTTTATGCTACAATGGCAGAGTTAAATAGTTGTGACAGAGACCAGGTGACCTGCAAGCTGAAAAATTTACTGTATAGTTTTTACAGGAAAAGTTTGCCAACCTCTAGTCTTAAGAGACATGTATGAAAACAATCAGATTGGAGGAAGACTTCCTTCCCATCCCATCCCACCCCAGGCCTCTCACCTTAGACCACCTCTTGAGTGAGAAACATACTTGGATTCATGTAAAGCTCCGGAGAATCTTGAGGTTGTTTGTTACAATACTTAGCTTATCTTTATGAATTTAAAGTGTCCAGCTTTCTAAGGGATTCATCAGTTTTAACAACGAAAGTGAAACTGAAACTTGCTCAGTTGTGTCCGACTCTTTGCGATCCCACAGACTATATAGTCCATGGAATTCTCCAGGCCAGAATACTGGAGTGGGAAGCCTTTCCCCTCTCCAAGGGATCTTCCCAACCCAGGGATCAAACCCAGGTCTCCCGCATTGCAGGTGGATTCTTTATCAGCTGAGCTACCAGGGAAGCCCAATTTTAACAATGGCTACTTTTAACTCTACAATATTCATATAAATCTCTTGTGAATTGCCCATTGAGTTTGCAGATTTCCTCTTATTTTTTTCAAATGATGTATAGTTGATATACAGTATTGTATTGGCTTCTGGTATACAGCAAAAGTGACTTAGTTATACATACACATGTATATCCATTATAGGTTATTACAAAATATTTAATGTAGTTACCTGTGCTATACAGTAAACCCTTGTTTTTTAGCTACAGTTTTATCCTTTTGGTAGACAACTGTCTCTCAGTTACTAATAGATCATCGTTTGTCAGTGGGTATCCTATTCTTTTGAGTAATTCCCCAACATCACTGTTATTAAGCTCACAGAATTCTGTATCTTTGTAAGAATTATAATTTAATTTTGCAAACAATTTCCTTTTGAGATGCTTGCCAGGCATGGCATAATCAACAAGAACCCAGAGCTGATGGTAGGAATAGAGCCGCGTGTTGTGACAAGAACTGTTTTCTCTTAAACAGTTGATAATGATTATTTCTGTAAGATCGTTGGGCTTCTCTATTCAGCTTTGTAACTGTGGAGAATAGCTATCAAGTTCTCAGAGGAGGCTCTCTTGTCTGAGTGTGAAGGTCAATGGGAAGGTCGAGAGGAGGGAGCAGGGGATCTCTGCTGGGAGAGCTGATGAATGATGGACTGAGCACAAGGCATGTGGCCTGGGGGTTAGAGCATGAACATGAGTGTCCTAGGGAGGGGTGGGGTCATGTGCGTGTAGGTGTATGTACCAGCTGTCACTGACGTGCGCCTGGGCAAGTACTTGTAAGTCATAGGATAGTTCGTAGAAGCATTAAGTACATACACGGGCATGGCCATGGGTTAGGGGGGTGAGGGAAGAGCAGCAAGGTTGCAAAGGGCTTGAGTGACCTTCAGTGAGTTTTACCGATTTTTTTTTTCTTTTTTAGCAGTGGGCCGCTGGTTTTAACTTTGGGAGTTGGTGATGAGGGAAGCCTGGCGTGCTGCAGTCCATGGGGTCGCAAAGAGTCGGACACGACTGAGCCACTGAACTGAACTGAACTGGTTTTAAACTGCAAACCTGTCATTTCAGAGTCCATATCTCTGTTCTGTCCTCCATTTTTCTCCCCCTAAGAAGTGATTCATAGGCTGACTAAGGGATTTCTGAGACTCCGTAGATCCCATTTTGAAAACCACTGCAGCAGAGGACAGGAAGCCAGAGGGCTTTGAAACGGAGGAGTGGCCTGAGGATGTCTGGGTGTCAGCAAGACCATGCCGGTGTCATGAGGCTGGACTGCAGAGAGGAGCAGGAGCCTTCAGGAGAACTGCGTCCATGTTTGCTGGAACTGCATTCACAGCTGAGAGATACAGCTCCCTTGTGAACATATGAGGATCGAAAAAAGGCCACAACCGTTTTAGGAGTGGGTGGAACCCCTGTTGTGTATCTCATATGAAGAACAAGAGCCCCGCATCCCTGTTGGCTAATTATCAAGATCATCAAAATGAAAGTGCAAGGGAGTCTTGGGGTCCTCATTTAGAGGTAGGAACATTTGGTTGAAAGGAGGAATGTCTGCCCCCTTGGTGGGAGAATAAATATCTGAGCTGATTCTTGGCTGTAAAGACTAGACTATAAGCACAGCAACGGCTTTGCCAGTTCAGCCAACTTCTAGGAACTAAGGCAAAGCTCAAGGCTGAACAAACCAGGAGTTCAGTATCCCGCAAGACTGTACAAAAACTGTTAACATGTTGACTTCTTCACTGTCGAGACATACAAATTTCAGACTCATACAGCCTGAGACTCCAGTCAAGATAAAGTATAAAAGAAATAAAATGGAAGCAGTAACCATTGACATATCCATCTGAGACTAGCTAGACTATTATTGGCTTCCCGGGTGCCTCAGTGGTAGAGAACCCATTTGCCAGTGCAAGAGACACAGGTTCAATGCCTGGGTTGGGAAGATCCCCTGGAGCAGGAAGTGGCAACCCACTCCAGTATTCTTGCCTGGAGAATCCCATAGACAGAGGAGCCAGGTAGGCTATGGTCTATGCGGTCACAAATTTTCAGACGTGACTTAGTGACTGAGCACACAGACTGCTCTTCTTTCATTAGCTGCCATTTATTTAGCTCTCACTAAGGACCTGGTTTTTCCTGTGGTCATGTATGGATGTGAGATTTGGACTGTGAAGAAAGCTGAGCGCCGAAGAATTGATGCTTTTGAACTGTGGTGTTGGAGAAGACTCTTGAGAGTCCCTTGGACTGCAAGGAGATCCAACCGGTCCATTCTAAAGGAGATCAGTCCTGGGTGTTCTTTGGAAGGACTGATGCTAAAGCTGAAACTCCAGTTCTTTGGCCACCTTATGCGAAGAGTTGACTCATTGGAAAAGACTCTGATGCTGGGAGGGATTGGGGGCAGGAGGAGAAGGGGACGACAGAGGATGAAATGGCTGGATGGCATCACTGACTCGAGGGACCTGAGTCTGAGTGAACTCTGGGTATTGGTGATGGACAGGGAGGCCTGGTGTGCTGCGATTCATGGGGTTGTGAAGAGTCGACACAACTGAGCGACTGAACTGAACTGAACTGAAGGACCTGGTGTTTTGCTTGTGCTGCCTTTAGCTCTTATAGGTGCCTTGCTTGGTTTGCTTGGTTCAGTCTCCAGACATCCTCCAAGGTTTGGCTCACATGCCACTTCCTCCATGAAGCTTACCGTGACCACAGCTCTCTTCTTCTCCCTCAGTAGCTACTTTTTAGTCCCTGCTTCTAAAGACTTTCTCTAAGCATCTCTCATCACGCTTATCACTTTGTTTAAGATTCCTGTATATATTATTCTGTTACTACTTCTCCTTTGAGACTTTATTGATAGCAGAATCTGTGTTTAACTCATCCTTTCTTTTTCTTTTTTTTTAAATGTATTTGTTTGGCCATACAGGGTGTTAGTTGCTGCTTGAGGAATCTTCAATCTTCATTGCAGCATGTGAGATCTAGTTCCCTGGCCAGGCATCAAACCCAGCCTGCCTGCATTGAAAGCACAGAGTCTTAGCCATTGGACCACCAGGGAAGTCCCTACCTCATCCTTTCTTTATTTGCATTCTTTATGAAACACCTATTATATTTTTTTTTTCAAGGAAATTGATGAGTATTGGAAGTACAAAGTGAATAAGGCCTGGTGTCTTTGTGGAGTTAGTTTCCATTGTTATGGAAGAAGGGCTTCCCTGGTGGCTCAGATGGTAAAGCTAACATGTATATGTAATTCTGTGTGCACAGACTGATCTCAGATGGTTTAAGCTGGACATGGTAGGACAAGGTGGTAAGTGGGCAAAGGTTTGATGATATTACGGTCAGTGCCATGTTTGCGTTTGGACTGCAGGTTACACTTTGGATGGCATACAGTGTAGGTAGGGGGAGTGATGGGCAATGAATCTGGAAAGGTAGTTTGAAAGTCATGGGTTATGCAGCACAGTACAGGTCCT
>SJYV01035488.1:0-33511 GCA_006410875.1 Neotragus pygmaeus
TTCTGAAATATTTGCATAAGTCTGAGGGAGGCAAGTGAATTTACCATAGAATTAGAAATATTAGACTTGAATCAATCACATACAAATATGAAATAATAGAATGATAGTAATTGTCATATGTATTTCCCTGATTAAGTTGTTAACTAAAGATATTAATTAATATCTTTAATTAATATATTTGCAAAATCTTTAATATTGTGTGATTAAGATTGTGTCTTTTCTCACCATTCTGCTTGAGCATACCAACATCTTNGATAGTAATTGTCATATGTATTTCCCTGATTAAGTTGTTAACTAAAGATATTAATTAATATCTTTAATTAATATATTTGCAAAATCTTTAATATTGTGTGATTAAGATTGTGTCTTTTCTCACCATTCTGCTTGAGCATACCAACATCTTCCTATCTATATGTGTCTCTGGCTTGTGCAAGTTGTATTATTTCAGGCTGAGAGCTTCTCTAGGTCACCCCATCACTCAAATTTCTTTACTTCTAGAGTTATCTTGTGTCTCATTGCAAGGAGCCAGGAAATTTTTTGCTGGTGAGACTAAACTTAGACTCACTAGTTGAAGTGACATCTTGCTGTTTTGTGGCTTTATGTCAACTACATTTGTGTGTGTGTGTTTGCATGTTATAAACTATCTTGCACAGTTGTTAGATTATAATAGCATTTGATTCCCTAACTACTTGCCTTGTTTACTGCTATATCTCCAGTGTATAATATAGTGCCTGGTACACAATACATGTTTAAAAAAATACTAGTTTGTAAACACACACAGTAAAGGGTCAGAACCAGCAGTTATTTACAAAGCTAGCTTCAGGGAATGAGATAACAGCTAGTGTCAAAAAATTTTCTTTCTTTTTTTTTCTCTTTTTCCAGAGAGTAAACATAAGTGTGCTTGAAGAAAATGAATCAATTAATAAACTTGAAGCAATCCTTTATGGCTTTTTAAATATATAACTTAAAAGTATTTCAAGATGGTGTTGCAGATGCTTTCAATAAAACATCCACATGCAAAATTTTTCAGCACATATGATGAACTGATATTCATAGCTCCCATTTTTTTTTAATTTAGTAGATTTTACTTACAATATATTAGATTTGGGTGAACAGAATAGTGATTTGATATTTTTCCCATGTATGTGCTTTGACAGAATCTGTTTATGAAATGGCTGCGGTGTGAGAAGCCCAGTTAGAAAGCATGGATAAACATAAGGCTAATAGGCTGAGCTTTCTGACACTGTAGATCCTGAAATATAACTTTTTTTTTTTCATCACCCCAAAATTTATTTGGAAACCATATGCAGTCATTCTGTATCTTTACTCTCTGGGCCCTGGCAATCATTGATCTTTTTCTTTCACTACAGTTTTTTTATTTTTCTAGAATTTCATGTAAATAGAGTCACACAGTATATACTCTTAAGTCTGGCCTCTTTGATATGATCAAGATACAAAACAGTCCCATCATCACAGGGGCCTCTTGTGTTGCCTTTTTATAGCCCCATTTACCTCTCTTTCCCCTCTCCAGGCCCTGGCAACCACTAATCTCTTATCTGTTTCTGTAGTTAGATATAACTTAAAGATATATCAAGTCCTGAATTTTAGTATATTAAGAGTAACGACAAGTAAGAAAATAGTTTGATTCCTCCTAGCACACAGATGGCCTTTTGGAGTAACCCCTCCACTCATTCTCAGATATTAGCACATTTCTTACTTCTAAGAATGTAGAGTATTAAACACTTGACACACACACACACATTTATGCTGAAGATCAGCAACCAAATGTATAGGATGATGGTGTATCTTAACAATGTAAACCAAAATTCCCTTAAGAATGTTTTCAGTTCAGTTCAGTTCAGTTCAGTCGCTCAGTCGTGTCTGACTCTTTGTGACCCCATGAATCACAGCACTCCAGGCTTTAACCAATGCTTAAATACAGTTGTTTTTCTAGCAGAGCATCACTGACTCTTCCTTTAAATTCAGACAACAAAAATTTACAAGTTTGAATTTTCCCAGGGCTTACAATCCAACTTGGGGTGAAAAGCAATATGGTATTTCCTATCATCAAGTGGAAAATTCTCAACTTATAGCTTCCTAAAAGGTGGCAGTGCTGGCAAAACTGTCCAGTCATCTGTACTATGTATAGGTTATCTAATAGTGTGCTGAATTTGGGTTCAGTCCAACTGAAAAGGGTGATGTCACCTTTGACTATCCAAAGTTTCCAAGCAATTATACTACTTCTTTATTGAAATTTACCATCAAAGTATAAAAGTGAGTTTGTGAGATCTGAGAAAAGATACAACAATGAAGGTCATAGAGCCTACATTCTATGTATTAATCATCTTCTGACACAAAGATCATTTTTCTTCCTGGGCCTAGTTCATTTTAGTGAGGTACACTTAAGAAGTCTTGCATAACTAGCAATTTCTCTATAGATAAATATGATATTAAAAAAAAATAAAGCAAGCAAAAAGAGTAAATAAGTGACAGGGTATCATTTCCATAGCTCTTGCCCAGTACTAATAAAGTGATGTTATAAACATAAATGGATGAAGACAAAATTTTATACATGCAAAACCTCACATGCTAATTCTATACAGATTGGTATTATCATAAGTAAAATCATATTACTCTTACATCTTAGAGTAGTAATGCTTGGTTGGAATGAAATATGATAATCTGAAACAAGATGACCAGGATCAATTCTAAGCGAAATATTAAAGTGTGTATCTTATTTCTATGTCATCCCTATCTATCCTTCATTACCATTATAATTTCTTTTAACATAGAACTGTTTTCTTTTTGCTGTCCTATGACTATCAAGTGATCCATTACAGCCCTCAATCCCTTTTCTCTGACACATTATTAAATAAGTATTAGGTTTGCTCTATTTCCCTTCCTTAATATGATGTCCCTCCTTCTATTTTGTCAACTCACTTCTTAATAGCTGATGACCAATTAATCTGATTAGCAATCTGTTATATTGTGTATTTATGGGTATCAAAGTATTGATGTGTTACCACTTTTAGTTGACTGGCATGTCTTGTATATAAACTTTCCTTTTGCTACACCAAAAAAAAATTTTTTTTAAATGATGGCTCTAAATTTAGGCATTATTGTAGCCAGTGAAGAAGATACTCAAGGGGAAAGGGGGGCCACTGGAACACTTAATATATATCATATAGTTAGCATAGAGGCAGAAGATTATATAGCCTATGTCCTTTTTGGTAATAATCCCCTCTGGACCTTTCTCTTCTATATTATAGAAATGTATACTTCACTTGCTGGCCTTCTTTCTTTTAACATCTACTTCTTGGCTTTAAAAACAAAAGGTATTTTAGTGTTTACATGACAGTAATCTCCACAAAGGGGAAAATAGTCCCTCTTTACAGATACAAAAAATGTTATTTTATTTCAAACCTTTTCTTGCTTAAAATTTTCTATAATCTGACAAAAACATTTAAGACACCCTGAAACAAGATGATTTTTAAACTTCCATCTTTAAGAACTTTGTACTTCTAGTTAGATATATTACTTAATAACTTCAGCTCTGGTCATTCTATTGAAATTGATATCTCTGTGTGAAAGTTATAAGCTTTTGTGTTTTCTTTGTTAGTCCAGAAAAGCCTCATTTGTATTTCATTTTAATCTTCCATTCATGAAGAATCCAAGTCTCTGTGAATTTCTTATTTTTTAAAAGTGACTGAATATTTTTTTAATCATTCAAATTAGTAGCAGTTATAATGTGGAACATTAGTACAGCTCACAAGTATTTCCAGTTATGCTGTTTCTGAGAGAGGTCACATGAATAGTTTGGCTAATAAATAGTGAGTGGAAGAAATATGCATCACTTTCAAATGAAAACAATCAAGATCAATAACTGGATTTACCAACCTGCTTTTTACTTTTTCACTACATTGATGGATATGTCATAAAATTCATGCATTCTGGAAAGTTGAGCCAACACATAGAAGACAGCTGAGCTGAAATGTCAACCAGATATGCAATGTACTTTGTCCAAGATACTTTTATTGAATTAAGCCACTCAGATTTTTGGGCCACCTGTTAACACAGCTTACAACTTCCCTGGTGGCTCAGATGGTAAAGCCTCTGCCTACAATGCAGGAGATCCAGGTTCAATCCCTGGGTCAGGAAGATCTCCTGGAGAAGAAAATGGCAACCCGCTCCAGTATTCTTGCTTGGAAAAATCTCATGGATGGAGGAGCCTGGTAGGCTATAGTCCATGGGATCGAAAAGAGTCAGACACAACTTAGTGACTTCACTTTCACTTTTGTTAATACAGCAATACTCATCTTGAGCTGGCTATGTCTTTTATACCTGTGAAGTGTCTATGGTGATTATTAGAAAGGGTTTGAGTACAGCTGCATTTATTCTACCAAATATTAAATTCAAGTGTTCCAATTAGTGAAATTTGTAAATCTTTTAGTATCATGGATTTTTAAATCAGCACCATTATTTGAAATGTGAATAACAGTAATATGACAAATAATTTAGAAGCCTCCAGTGTATGCTTATAAAGTATTATCTGGGAATATCCTAGAACATTTAGTTCAGTGAACGAAAAAGCATTACAAGAAAGAAAACATTGTGAATAGATAAAATGTAGTTATTAATTTATTGCTTATTTATGTGTTCACCAGGAAAATTTTTTAGTCCTATAATGTGTAAACAGCTACTTGGTAACTAACAGGCATTAAATTAAGAATGTAACCGACTTTCCCGTATGATAAAATTATGATCCATAATGAACTTTACAAATGAATACAAAGCAGATACTTCTTTTCCATTCAACAAATAGTTCTTTGAATTTTTAAATCCAAATACCTCAGTATTCACTACTTATAGAATTTTTATAAGTATATAAATATGAAGACACAAATAGTCAAAGAGTTGTAAGAAGTTATTGTGAATTGTTGGTGATTATTGCAGGAATTATTGCCTTCCTGTTACCTGTGCCCCTTTGAATGTGACTTTGTAGTTCATCCCATCAGAAGGAAAAATATCTTTCCCACCACATGGATCTAGGGTGTTCTTGGGTTTCTTTTACATAAGGCATGCAGCAAGAGTAACATTGTACCAGTTATGTACCTAGAACTCAAGAGGCATGGCATAATTCTACTCATTCTCTTGGAACTCTGTCATTATCAAAAGGTCAAACCCAGGCAAATCTTTTGAATGGTGAGTGACATGTGGTCCAGCCACACTTGTTGCCCCTGTCAATACCTATCTATCCAATCATTAGACATGTGAATGAGACCATAAGAACCAGCCGCTGGCCAACTCATTGGCTATATAAAATCATATGAGCAAACCATCAAATATCAGTTGGCAGTACAGCCAACTCAACTGCAGACTCATGAGCAATTACAAATTGCTATTTTTTAAAAAGCGACTAGGTTTTTAATTTTAGTTTTATTTTTGTGATTTTTATTGACATATAATTGACTTGCATGCATGCGTGCTCGGTTGCTAATTTCTGTCTGACTCTGCAACTCCATGGACTGTAGCTGCCAGGTTCCTCTGTCCATGGCATTCCCCAGGCAAGAATACTGGAGTGGGTTGCCATTTTCACTTCCAGGGGGTCTTCCTGACCCAGTGATCAAACCTGCATCTCCTGCATTAGCTGGTGGATTCTTTACCACTACACCACCTGGGAAGCCCATAATAGACTTACAATATTATATTAGTTTTATAGTATTCAATATTTCAATATATTGCAAAATTATTACCAGGATAAGCCTAGTTAACATCTGTCACCATATAAAGTTGTTGCAGCGTTATTATAGTATTATTGACTACATTCCCTATGCTGTACATTACATCCCCATTTATTTCATAACTGGAAGTTTGTACTTTTAACTATCTTCATTCAGCTCTCCTACCACATCCCCAACTCTGTAACTAATCTCTTTTTCTATGATTTCTTTTCGAAGTATAATTGACCTACAACACTATGTTAGTTTCTGGTACACAGCGTATTGATTTGATACTTCAATTCACTTCAAAATGATGACCACAACAATCTAGTTACCATTTGTCACCATACAAAAGTATTACATAATTATTGATTATATCCCTTATACTATACTTTTCATAATCATATCTAGAAGATTGTATCTCTTAATCTCCCTCACCTATTTCTCTCCTCCCTTATGCCCCTCACCTTTGGCAGCCATCACTTTTTTCTCTGCACCTATGACTGTGCTTCTGTTTTGTTATGTTTATTCATTTATTTTGCTTTTTAGATTTCACATATAAGTGAAATCATATGGCATTTTTCTTTGTATGACTCATTTCACCTAGTATACTACCTACTAGGTTGATCCATATTGTTGAAAATGGAAAGATTTCATTCTTTTCTATGGTTAAGTAATATTTCATTGCATANCAGCCTACCAGGCTCCTCTGTCCATGGGATTTTTCCAGGCAAGAGTACTGGAGTGGGGTGCCATTGCTTTCTCCATTTCATTTCTTATTCACCCTGAAAAGTTGATTTCCTCCAATATGTCTTATAAATTAGATTGATAATTTCCACATTTCAACTTAAATCTTCTCTTTTTTCTAAAATAGCATGGCCCATATTACTGCTACATCACAGCTCTCAAGTTAATCTGTGAGTTTGTTTGCTAGTATGTACATGATATAATGACCAGTAACATCATTGTAATATTAAAAAGAAAATCATAACTGAAAAAAGAGTTCAGAGAGATGCTGAATATTTTGTGAATGTGGTTCCTGCAATCAAGTTCTTTGATCAGTACCAGCACGTAGCTGCTAGATGCCACATCTTTTTGGTCTCTGGGGCTCTCTTGGAATTTTCCTAGCAGTCTTCATGAATCCTAGTATTCTGTTTTATGAGCATTGCTCTTAATCTTTGACATACCAGAAGAGAGATAAATAATTGACAAATTATTAAAATAAACACTATGTAATTTGCAAGTGTGTTTCACTTTTATCTACTTCCATGTTTGATAAAGTATGTTGTAATGTGAATATGCAGTGTTTACCCACAGGATACCCTGGAGCCCACTGCAAAGTCATGTCCCATGGTTCAAATTTGTAGAACATTATTGGAACATCTCACTTTATACCAGTATTGACTTTTACCCTCTTTTCAATTTCTAAGATTCCCACAATTTAGCCATCAGAATTTGATTACTGCTACTTGCTTGTTTTTAGCTGCTTTGGGTGATGACTCTTTCAGCTTTTCTTGTTTTGATTCTCAATGCTCTCTTGCATTTAGTGCCTGAATCTTCCTCCTGCCAGCCACTCATCCTGGCAGCTGCTACACAAAGACAAGTGTGAGTCTCCAAAGGAGAGGAAATGCCCCCCCCACACACACAACTACACACACAAACACACACAATGTAATAACCTCAATTCTTTTCTTTACCTACACAGTTATTTTTCAAACAAAATATTATGCAAATTTTGATTTCTAAAAAAATAGTAAATTCAAAATGGTAATCTCTGTCAGTTTATGTTCTCCTAGAAGCAGACACTAAGACAGAACTAGAGGTGCAAGTGATTTCTTAGAGGATATAGCTGTGAAGGAAGAAGTGGCAAGGGAGCAAGAGTGGGAGTAGAGAGACGTAGACCATGAATCCTGTCTGATACCACTGAAGGGAAAGTGGAAAGGAAGGAAGATGAGGCAAGAAGGCCTGAGACTATATTTATATTTCAGGGCTTTATATTGCTCACTAAAGGAGTCATGTATTGGGCAAGAATGGGCATACTGTAGTTCCCTGGCTAAGGTCAGTCACCAGCTAGAAGCAGTCCTGGGGAGAGCTTGCCCTCAGTGTAAAAGTGGTGAATCCCAAAGCTGTGGCATCTGGAGACCATCAGCTAACTTCACTCCTTGTAGCTTCCACATATTTTAAGATTGCATCATGTATTTATTGAATATTTTGGAAGTATATAAGACATGTGGTTCCCACCCATGTACACTCGTGGCAGATTCATGTTAATGTATGGCAAAATCAATACAGTATTGTAAAGTAAAATAAAGTAAAATTAAAAAAAAATGTGGTTCTAGGCACTAGGGAAGCAGCAGTGAACAAAACAGATGAGATCTGATATCTTTACTTTCTGGGTGCTTACACTATGGTGAGGTGAATAGATATTAAACAAATGAATAAATATATTCATTGATGACAGATGATGACAAGCAATATTAAAAAAAAAACATGAAACAGGTTAGTAGGAATGAAGATATAGTTTACTACTTTACATAGGATATTGAGGAAAGCCCTTTTGGATAAAGCTGCATGTGAGCAAAAACATATAAAGATCTATGGAATCATTCACAGAAATATCTGAAGAAACATCATTCTTGGCAGAGGAAATGACAGTTTCTAAATAATATGCAGCGTAAATTGGAGGAACAGTGGACAGACTTCTGTACCTGGAGCTTGGTGACTGACTGAAGAAAAAACTGAGATAAAGTCAAAGAAGTAGAGGAAGGTGGGGTTGTAGATCTCATGGAGTTTTGCAAGTCATAAGGTAAGGACTCTGGATTTTGCCCAGAGTGAGATGAGAAAACATTGAAAGATTCTGTGCAGAACAATGGTCTGATCAGAGTGTGATTTAAAAAGGTTGGTGTAGAGGAGACTAGGTTGTGAGAAGGTAAGATTAGAAAAAGAATGACAGTTTAGATGGCTATTAAAATAATTCAGAAGGCATAAGATATATAAGATAACTTTTTTTCTGCTGTGATACCATTGGCAGGCAAAAGATTGGATGGGTATTTTATTTTTACTTTTTTGAAAGTAAAATCAGCAGAGTTAGTTGTTTGATATGAGTTGTCAGAAAAGGAGAAGAGTCAAGAATTTTTCTCATATTTGGCTTGAGCAACTGGTAGTGTAGAAATTCACATTCTCTGAGATGTGGAAGACTGTAGAAGGAATAGGTTTTAGTCTTCAAAATCAAGAGTTATGTTTCTGACATGTCAAGTTAAAATGTTTACTTACTTTATCACTTTAGTGAATAAGACTACTTTGATATAAAGATATAAATGAAAGCAGTAAGGCATAAAGAGAGTTATTTTAAATGGATGTCTTTAACTTAGTAGTTTGGTATGATATCAGTATTATCATCACATCTATTTTTGTATTTTTTAGCTATACATAGTTTAAAAATTCCTGAATCTCACAAATACCTAAGTTTTCTTGCATTTCCAGAAATTCAAAGACAGAACTTTTACAGAACTAAATGAACAACAAAAAAAGAGAATTGTAGATGCAATTTTCTTCATCAAAAGATCTTTTCAGCTTCATCATCAGAAAATACGCTAGGAAAAGTTTTTATTTAAAGATATTTTATCCATTCAATGATATTAACAGATACACTGATAGTTTATTGTCAAATTTGTAATATTTAAATTTTCTTGAGGCATTAGAATTGAAGAGTATCATCAGGAGGTAAGTGTCCTTTAATTTTTATACTTTTTACTGTTTGTTTCTACTCCTGATGACAATAGAACAGGAATGGATTACAATTTAAAAGGCTCAATTCATGTGTTCAGTCTTTGGTGAACAATGTAGGTCTAGGTTTATAGTATCTCAAGTGGGATAGTGACTCTGAGTCATTTCTAAGCATCTGAAATTTTAGCTTTAAGGACACTCCAGTTTACTAGTCACTAGATCATGATGTCCTTCAATATAGGACCTGTACTTTTTTCCTCTTATTCCAGTACCTACCCCGGGAATTTGTCTACCCAAAATTTAAAAAATAAATTCTTTTAAAATTACCTATTTTTCTTATTTATGAACTTGCACTTAATTTTTTATTAGCCACTTTTTCATTTCTTGCCAGTTTTGGTAACCTCTCTTAGTTTCTTTATATTGTTTCTTTTCTTAGCAATTTTACACACAGTTTCTTAATCCTTTCACTTTGAAGTTTAATTAAATGATTTTATTCTCTTTTTCAGATTGTTAACGAAAATATTAAGATCAGGTAGAATAGCATTTAGTCAGGACTCTTCTGAGTGAGCAGCCTCTAGACTGCGGATCACATGTTTATTTAAGTCACTCTGTTAGTTTTCATTTCAAATTACCTTCAGTGTATTTGGAATAGAGTTTTCATTTTAGACCAAGTTGTTGTTCTAATGATCATGTTAACATATGACTTTAAGCATTTAATTCATATCATAACCTGGCACTTTCTAAGGATTATAATTAAGGACTAAAAATTACCCTGACAGTGTTTGTTGAGTTAGCATTAATATTGGCAAAGTTTAGAGTAAGAAATAGATCCTACTGCATGGGCTAATAATAAAATATGTAAAATAGGCAAAACATAAGAAATACATAGACAGATAATTTATAAAGAATGATGAACATTTTACTGTCATCCTTCTCCAGGGGATATTCCCAATCCAGGGATCAAACTCTCATTTTCAGCATCAGCAGGTGGATTTTTACCACTAAGCCACCTGGGAAGTCTCTTTTGTGTTACATTTTTGTCATCAATAAATGCTTGCATATTTATTTAGAAAGAAACATAAATTAGGTGTTATGTAATGTAGTGAAATAAAGATATCATACGAGTTTGTAAATAATTTATGAAGATCACATGAAATAAATATAATAAATGCTACAACATAAGAATAATAATACATAGAGATGAATAACTCACAAATTTATTTGTATTAAGATAATGAAGACTTACTTTTTATTAGACAAGAAGGAAGGAGATTCAGAAGCCAAATTAACCATCTTAGTAGCTCTTGAAAAAGATATTTATGAAATTTTAAGAAATATAAAAACAAAAAACAAAGAAGAACATTGCATGAAGTAATTTCATGTGCAGTGTAGAAACAAACACATCAACCAACCAACAAACTAAAACTCTAATATACTAAATGCATCTAGGTATGTGATGAAATATGGTAACATCAAAAAGAGTTATTTCAGTGATGTTTAGAAAATAAAATAAGCACACTATTTGAAGGGGGAAATGGTTTAATGTCACCAGAGTCCTGAAAGAATTAAAAGGTGAGAAACCTGGGTTTGATTCCTGGGTTCGGAAGATCCCGTGGAGGAAGGCGTAGCTACCCACTCCAGTATTCTTGACTGGAGAATCTCAATGGACAGAGGAGCCTGGCAGGCTACAGTCCATGGCATTGCAAACTGTCAGACATGACTGAGTGACTAAGCACAGAACTACACAGTTCCTATGTCCTCCCATCTTCTCTGTCACAGAAAATAGAAGATACCAGTAAGAGGACATTGATTCCAAAATAATCAAGGTATAGAGATTGCTAAAAGCAATCTAGATTTTTTTTTAATGTAAAAAACTATAAATTGGTAAGATTGACATTTATCTAAGATATAAATATACAGTAGGTTATTAAAGAGATTGTCAACATTTAAACATATAGGAAGTCATCCCCAGGATGCAAGATATATTCAATAAGAATAATGAAAATGAAAGTAAATATATTTGCTGACTTCAAAATATTTTCTATATCAAGGGATATTGACTAGACAAGTAAGATTGATTTCAAAGATTAATGTAATTTTTAAAATTAAGGTATATTAGTTATAAGATAGTAAAATAGGTGCATTCATAATTAATTGAAATATATTATTTGTATAAGAAAATAAAATTTTAATAGTACTGAGAAGAGGATTTCTTACATAACATAAATATATGGGAGAGGTAAAAGTAGCATATAAAGGTTAAAATTTTTCCTTTTGTAGAAGCACTGCAAATTTAGCTAATAATCCTTAAAGAGTTTCAGTGTACTAGGAGATCTGTTGTTGTATAACAAATTACCTCAAAATTTAGGTTCTTAAAATAACATTTATTATCTCACAGTTTCTGTGACTTAGGAATCCGCACATGATTTAGCTTGATATTTCTGCCTCAAGTACTCTCATGAGACTATACTTAAGATATTGGCCAGGGCTCTGGCTTTCAGCTGAACACTTAGATAGGTGTAGAATTGCTCGCAAACTACCTCAGATAGCTTTTGGAACGCCTCGGTTTGACCAGAGACATTAGCTCGTTGTCATATGGTCCTCTTCATAGGGTTACTCACAACATGGCAGCTTACTTCCCCCAGAATGAGAAAAAGAGCAAGGATGAAAGCTACAGTCCTTTTGTAACCTAAATTTGGAAGTTATATCTCATCATATTTGCCAGTGTGTTACCCAGTCACTCAATGCAATCTACATTGAAGAGGTAGAAGATGCCTACGGGTACAAGGACAAAAATATGAGAAATTTGGAGTCATTGGAGGTGATCTGGGAGGTTGCCTACTGATCTTCATTTGCATCTCCCCCGCATGCAAAATGCACCCATTCCCTCTGAAGTTTCACAAAAGACTTACTTTGTTACATCATCTCAAAATCCAAGATCTTATCATGTAAATTAAGTTCTGGCATGGATGACCCTTTGGGGTATAGTTCTTTAAATCCAGGTATTGCTATACAGTCTTTCTCATTTTATAAACCTGTGAAACTAAAGCAATAAACCATCTGCCCCCCACATCCAACATAAAATGGTGATACAGTCCTGAGATAAGTGCTACAGATGCTCCTGTTAAAATGGGGGGAAGTGGGAGCCATTCACTGGTCTATAGAAATTCTGAAATCCACCTGAAAAGTGTTAGGCATTCCTTTATGATGTCAATAGCTCTCACCCTCACCCTCTGAACTCTACCCTAAGCAATGAAGGAGCTGGTTAAGCTGTATCTGTGAGGTTGTTGGTCTTTACATCAGATGCTGGTGGAGCTGGAAGTTTACAGGGCAGGTTTTCAAGTGAAGAAGGTGGGTGCAAAATGTAGAGAGTGAGAATAAATTGGATCTCATAAGCACAAGTTTGAGACAATCAGGACAGACCAAAACCATGTCGGTTGTTGTTTCCTCTGAGCTTGGTAAAGTGAATATCCTGCTGGAGCTGGGGCTCTTTGTCATTGAGATAAACGTGCACACACGGGTCAGGAGTTGGAGAAGCTAAAGAATTGTAAGAAAATAAATGTTAGTTGTTTTTATCCACCAAGGGTTTGGTAATTTGTCATAGCAGCCTCTGAAAACTAATGCAAAAGCCAAGGTCCCTAATAGCACCCTATCAAATTATGCCATATCTATTTGTCTTGCTCAATCTTGCCTTATTTAATATACTTTTCAGTGATATTAATGAGGATGAGAATTAAGATTTTGACTGATGAAAGCTTAGTTTCTCTTTAATTTTAGATACTAGGAGCAATCTCAGCTATGATTATCCACCAACACCATCAATTTTTTTATGTACTAGAAATACTAGCAGATGTACTACTAAACTTATATACAAACAACTTGATTCATGTTGTCTATTACAGAACTTTAGTCACATATAGATGGTGATATTCTGTCCTTATGTACAAGATTCAACTGAAAAATGCAATATGAAAAAGACATGACCTAATAAAAAGGATAAAATTGTTCAGTTTTTTTTTTAATGGACTCAAACTAAGTATGACTTATCTTTTTGACTGAATTAAATAATAGCGGTCATGGTAAGGGAATGAGGCTTAGATTTAAGTACCTGGAATAATATTTTTTACCCAGGGCATCTCATGTCCAGTAGTAGGGAGGGCCTTTGAGAAATCAAATGAATAATCAGAAAGTCTCATGGTGGCCACCAAATTGGGAAAGGAAAAAGATAACCTTGAGAGATATTTCATCTAGGCCATTCCTGTATCATTTAGGCACCCTAAAGCCAATACATGAATAAATACTGGAAAACTATACATTCTTTTTTGAAACCTCATACTGACTACTCCCTTAAATTAATGTAAATTTTACTCATTTAGGATATAATTATTTTTTTCCCCATTTTCCTTACTGCCATAATATTCCTGCCTTGATTCCCTGAGATTGCATGGATAAAATAATAAGGTGAGAGTTGGGAAGCTAATAGCATTATCTTCTTCTGCCTCAAAGCCCCTGATAATTACATAGGTGAGATCTTACTTATTATATTTGGTTCTTCCTAATTTTATCCATTCTTTGGAATTGAGGTTTGGGAGGAAGAGGTGATCAATTCTCTACTTTCCTGTTTTGATTTCTTATACTAAGGAAAACAGATTCTTAGTTGATCAAGTCACATATGCACTTCTTTGATTGCTATATTTTAAGCAGTATATTATCAAATTGAAATACCAAGAGGAAAATAATAAGAATTTTTAGGGANGGAAGAGGTGATCAATTCTCTACTTTCCTGTTTTGATTTCTTATACTAAGGAAAACAGATTCTTAGTTGATCAAGTCACATATGCACTTCTTTGATTGCTATATTTTAAGCAGTATATTATCAAATTGAAATACCAAGAGGAAAATAATAAGAATTTTTAGGGACTGAAAAATCAGGTTTTATGAGGACTGATGATTTGTAGGGTATTTGGCTTGCATACTATAAAAACTAAAGCTGTTCATCTGTATATTATGTATAAGGGCTATCACGTGAAAAGAGATTTATTCTGTATAACTGTAGGTTTCAGAACTATGTGGCAATAAATAGAGTTTTAAAAGAATCAGACTTCAGTTAAATAGAATACAAACATTTATAATTGTCCAAAAAAAAATCAAGCATGTTGAGGAGTAGTGACTTTCCTGACACTAGAAGTATTTAAGAAAGATCAGATTGGCATTCAGTCCCATCACTTCATGGCAAATAGATGGGGAAACAGTGTCTGACTTTATTTTTCAGGGCTCCAAAATCATTGCAGATAGTGATTGCAGCCGTGAAATTAAAAGACGCTTACTCCTTGGAAGGAAAGTTATGATCAACCTAGATAGCATATTCAAAAGCAGAGACATCACTTTGCCGACTAAGGTCCATCTAGTCAAAGCTATGGTTTTTCTAGTGGTCATGTATGGATGTGAGAATTGTACTATAAANAATAAACATACACTACAGTGATAAACACAGAAGCACATAAAATCCAAGTATGTCTAATAATCCGTGAGTAATTCTAAAATCAAAACTTTATTTTTTTGCCTTACTAAAGCTGTCACTAATTTTGTGACATCATCTACCATTAGAGGTGTCATGGATTCTAGGAATTATATACGTAGCTGAGAAAATGTTATTTAGTCACAACTGACACAGACATGTTTGCTTCCTANCTAAAATCAAAACTTTATTTTTTTGCCTTACTAAAGCTGTCACTAATTTTGTGACATCATCTACCATTAGAGGTGTCATGGATTCTAGGAATTATATACGTAGCTGAGAAAATGTTATTTAGTCACAACTGACACAGACATGTTTGCTTCCTAAGATCTCAGCATGATATTCTTAGATATGTGGCCATTTGTTAAAGAAAATATCTTGATAGACTATAATCACATGATAAAATCTTTGGGGTACCCTCTGGAAGGCCACAAAGAGAACTAAATTGCTCTGTATGACAAAATATCAATTTTGATGTGCCAGAATTGTTCAGGAAGATGAAATGGGCTTTAGGATGTGGAAGGATACCTTATGCAAAGGTGAGATAGTAAGGAGAGATTGAGGATCAAGAAAGCAAGAAAATGAAGCCAGTTGGTGAGGAAAACAGGTGCAAAATATCTATGGATCCTCAAAAATGATATAGACACTGGATTTTATTCTGCATGAAATACAACTCATTTTATTTCACCCTTAAAGGTCAAGGTGACTCAAGCAGGCTAGAAGGCACAGAGCATCTTGGTAGTAGACAGCTGTGTCACATTGGACTCTGTTAGTCAGTAGATTAATCATTTTATTCCATTTCTATAGCACCATATTGAAATGGATGCTAAGACATATGTTTTGAAAACACAGTACCATATAAAGATAAATGTTTACATTAAAAATTAAGTGGTCATCTATATGTAGGAAAATGCATAACCATTCAGATAGGTAAATCAGTATTGTCTAATACTAAAAGTGGCCAGTAAATCATTGAAGAATGGGAAGGTTTCACCATTTTGACTAAAGGTCTTACTCTTATATATTTGAATTAATATATAATCATTTTCTGCTTTAGAGAAGATTAATGATGGAATACATTATAAGTAACATATAACAATAAAAATGAGTGATCTAAATAAACATTTAGTAGATGAGATTTGTTACCTATGATCTTAAAGTGAAAATGAAATTTTTTTAGAAATGGAGAAAGGCCATATTTTCACGAAGTTATTGTTTCTTACTTTGACAACTCTTTATAATTTTTTTCCTTTAATGATAGCAGTATAGTTCATAAAATCTTACTTAATAAAAGTTAACTAATAATATTTAATATCAATATTTAAAAAGTGAGCTTTAGAGTGAAAACATTGAAACACATTTTTTTTATACATCAAGAATGATGTTTTTATTTCATAGTATTAAAAAACTTATTTGATTTGCCTAATGCATAGTAACTGTCTTTTTGTTTAGATGCAACTGCAAGTATTAAATTGATTTTGATGTTACAGTTCTCCTTTGTGTATTTTAGAATATTTAATTCAAAAAGCATTAGTCCTCGAGATTGGCAAATTCAAAATTATATTTTTCCTAAATATATTGTTTATGTTAAATAAAAAATTTAAATGTTNTGGTAAGGATAGCCATAATTTAGTCTTATCTGTGACACAGTACAATCTCTGTCTCTTATACACATCTTTTTGATGTTACAGTTCTCCTTTGTGTATTTTAGAATATTTAATTCAAAAAGCATTAGTCCTCGAGATTGGCAAATTCAAAATTATATTTTTCCTAAATATATTGTTTATGTTAAATAAAAAATTTAAATGTTTTTCATTTTTCATACAAATCTCAAAATCCTTTCCAATTAGTGGTTTACAACATACTTAGGAAAACTAAGCAAATGTAGACATTGACATTGCTTTCTGCATTTAGAGATGAAAAGTTGGAGCTTAGAGAGATTAAGGAATTTTTCATATGTGTGCTTCTCAAATTTCACTGGATTTATGTCACAGAAACCTGTTTCTCATTAGTTTCCAATAATTAGTAATTCTTAGTCAAATTACCTACAGCCCCTATTTTCACATCCTTCCAACTTTATAGGATTCCTAGAAGCTCCTATTTTCCACCAGCAGATTGTAAGTAATACAAGAAATGTTAATGATGTAGACCTTCTACATCAATATAGGTTTGTGACATTCAGTGCTACTTCTTTCTTTAATTGACAATGTTATTTTCTCCTAAATATTAAGCTTGCAATTAGAATCTGCTGCCCCTGCTGAGTCTGTATGCATATTATACTAAGGCAAATGTGAAGATAAACTATTTCCACAAATTTTATACCCAAAGATAACACTGTGAAAAAATAGTGAATCTGACATCTATTAAAATTACTTTAATCCTGAAAGCAGAATGTAGTGTTTGGTAGAGCTATACCCTCATTCTAGTTACTGACTTTATTTGACATTTGTAAGAGGGTCCGGTTTATTCATTTTGATTGTATCAGCCACATTTGGGGCTTCCTTGGTGGCTCAGTGACAAAGAGTCCGCCTGCCAATGCAGGAGACCCAGGAGATGTGGATTTGATCCCTGGGTTGGGAAAATCCTCCAAAGGAGGAAATGGTAACCCACTCCAGTATTCTTGCCTGGAGAATCTCCATGGACAGAGGAACCTGGTGGGCTATAGTTCATGGAGTTGCAAAGACTCAGACACAACTGAGCAAGCATATACATGCACAGCCACATTTAGAATATCTCCTTACGTTGGATTTTATTCCATTTATATGCTGTTATTTGAGCAATGTGCTATGCCAAAAACTTAAACTTCTCATTATCATCACTACTATCATTATTCCCATTTGAGAGACTTTTAAAACTGAGTTTTGGGGATATTGAGTGACTTGACTTGTTGAAGAATACACATCTATGTACATATTAAAATATAAGCTCAGATCCTGCATTTAAGAATACAGGATCTTTCTACCATAATATCCAGTCAAAGCAAGATGTGATAGAATTTCAAGAAGCAAATCAAAATTTTTACAAGCATTTATTGTTTGTCAAATGCTGTGTAAGTTTCCAAGTATACAAAAATTAGTAACACCCCATGCTTTCCTTCAAGATGCTTATTATCTAGTAAGAAAGACAGAATACTCAATAGACCACAATGTTAACTATATAAAAACTACTACTAGAATGAAGAAACAGACTCTGACAATAGTTATATAAATGTTGTTTGTAGTATAGACTTTGGAGTCTTAAGTTTGAACCTTTACGCTGCCACTTACTGTGTAATTTTGGACACAGTTTAAACTCTGTCTTCATTCCTTTGGTTTCATATTCAGAAAATTAAGAGAACCCTGCATTATAGTTAAGATAAGCATTGGCAAGGTGATTGATATATGGTACATACTCAATAAAAGTTATCTTAACAGAAGTTGGGATATGAAGAGAGGGGGAATATTTGATCATTTTATGTCTACCTACATATTTGAGCAAATAGAGTGAGGGGACATGTATAGTTTAGACACTGGAAAGATGTTATTTTAAGATGTAGAAAGAACAAGAATCCATGTTACCATGGTTATAAGAACTGCTATAGGAAATAGGGGAACAAGGAGAACATGTACTAGGGGAGGAAGATAAGAGATGGTTTGGGATTAGCTGTCTAATTAAAATAAATAAGATGGAAGAGTTGAGGCTATCTCTAAGATTTTCATTTTGTCCATATATATAGATACTGATAACATCGCTGTATTACATCAAGTGTGGATACTATCTATTTCAAGACATAACAGTAATTTAGTTACAGCTTTTCTGGGAAGTGAAAGTACATATTGCATTATTCTATTCTCCAAAAATCACTTATATTTACAAATGTAATTATATGTATACACACACACACACATATATATATTCTCTTTAAAAATATCTTACAGTATGAGGAGAAGCTGGTTGTTTTTCAGCCTGATACATTTTTGAGCAAAAAAATCATCATAATAAAGCACATTCATTGAGTGATTAACATGTGTCAGAAATTTTCACAGGGCCCCTATCTCTTAAAACTTTGAAACAGCCCTACAAGTAGTATTTGCTCATTTACATATGAGAAAATTTAGAAAACATTACCAAGATTATTTTATAATCTAAACATTGATTTTTGTCTTGCCTCCAGACATTCCTTAGAAGAATTCAATAGAACTAAAAAAGTCAAGCCATTATGATTGTTTTCTATAAGACTCAAACAAGGAATAGAAGTAATGGTATTATTTTACAGCCATATGTTTAATAAAGAGGCCATTGTTGTTAGAAGGGACGCTAACTAGCAATACTGTTCTGACTTTTTCCAGTCCTGTGCCCACTGCTGAGTTTTCCAGGTTTGCTGGCATATTGAGTGCAGCACTTTCACAGCATCATCTTCCAGGATTTGAAATAGCTCAGCTGGAATTCCATCACCTCCACTAGCTTTGTTCATAGTGATGCTTCCTAAGGCCCACTTGACTTCACATTCCAGGATGTCTGGCTTTAGGTGAGTGATCACAGCATTGTGATTATCTGAGTCATGAAGATCTTTTTTGTACAGTTCTTCTGTGTATTCTTGCCACCTCTTCTTAACATCTTCTGCTTCTGTTAGGTCCCTACCATTTCTGTCCTTTATTGAGCCCATCTTTGCATGAAATGTTCCCTTGGTATCTCTGATTTTCTTGAAGGGATCTCTAGTCTTTCCCATTTATTGTTTCTTCTATTTCTTGTATTAATCGCTGAGAAAGGCATTCTTATCTCTCCTTGCTATTCTTTGGAACTCTGCATTCAAATTGGTATATCTTTCCTTTTCTCCTCTGCTTTTTGCTTCTCTTCTTCTCACAGGTATTTGTAAGGCTACCTCAGACAGCCATTTTGCATTTCTTTTTCTTGGGGGTGGTCTTGATCCCTGTCTCCTGTACAATGTCACTAACCTCTGTCCATAGTTCATCAGGCACTCTACCTATCAGATCTAGTCTCTTAAATCTATTTATCACTTCCACTGTATAATCATAAGGGGTTTGATTTAGGTCATACCTGAATGGTTTAGTGGTTTTTCCCACTTTCTTCAATTTAAGTCTGAATTTGGCAGTAAGATGTACATAATCTGAGCTACTGTCCACTCCTGGTCTTGTTTTTGCTGACTGTATAGAGCTTCTCCATTTTTGGCTGCAAAGAATATAATCAATCTGATTTTGGTGTTGATATCTGGTGATGTCCATGTGTAGAGTCTTCTCTTGTGTTGTTGGAAGACGGTGTTTTCTAAGACCAGTGCATTCTCTTGGCAAAACTCTATTAGCCTTTGCCCTGCTTCATTCTGTATTCCAAGGCCAAATTTGCCTGTTCTGCTGCTGCTGCTGCTAAGTCGCTTCAGTTGTGTCTGACTCTGTGCGACCCCATAGACAGCAGCCCACCAGGCTCCCCGGTCCCTGGGATTCTCCAGGCAAGAGTACTAGAGTTGGTTGCCATTGCCTTCTCCTTGCCTGTTCTAAACTGTACCAAAAAACTTTTCCTTCAACTTCAGATTTGAAGTACTAGTGATTTAGATATCTAAAAAGCATTTAAAAGCCAACCTATCTGTACTTGATTGCTCTATTTTCAAGTTGGTTAATCTTGGAACTACAGTGTATGAAATTCCTTTTTGTCTTTGGCTCCAAGTTAGGTGTCCAAAAGATGAACTTGCACAAAATTTAGGAGACCATTATTCTCTGAAGATTATCATAGTTAAATATAGTGATATTAATAAATGGGTAGAGAATTTTCTGGTAATTTGCAGCTTATTCTTATTATCTTGTGCTCCATCTCTCTCTCTCTCTGTTTTGTTTTTTTTTGACTGCCTGCCCTTGAACTATGCTGGTGCAGATCATCCCTGTTTTCTTGCTCCAGATCTAATCTCCTCCTATTCATTTTATCCTTGTAAGTAACATCAATGGTCTCCTTTGTCCTCTGAATTCTAGTTAGTTTAGTCAATTAATGGGCCTGCTAGAAGGTTGGACGATAGTAAGAAAATTAATTATTGATATTTATTCTTTTGGATCCCAGTCTTCTGGGCTGTCAATGGCTGTGTCGACTGTAGAAAAGTACATTTGGCTTTGTTTGAAATTCTCCTATATTCATAGCTACAGAAGTACTCAGGGATCTTTCTGGTAAGTAATACTTTCCTTTTCCCTTCAGGTCTATGGTGGTTACACTTTTCCAGCATTCTTATCACTAGGATTCTTCAGCATAGCTTTTTCATTTCTATTGACCCTGCTTATAACTTCCCCTGTTCAAAATCTCTTCCTTAAACTACTCAGAGTTCCCTAATTTGAATCTGCCATCTTTTTCCTATTGGGATTTAGACTAATATATACTGTATATTTTTCATATTAAAGATGACACTTTCACCCTTTGAATTGTGATATTTAGAAACAGCTGTATGAACTATGCCATATTAATGTGGAATGAATTTAACTTTTACAACTGTATTGGAAAACATCATTCATATAAAGATATTCATGATTTTTAATTTCACATTAATGTCTGATAGCCATTTTCTCTTGCTCTTGATTTTCTCTGCTGATTTTCCATTAGTAAGGATAAAATAAATTTGTATATAGTGAGTCTAATACTCTTGCAAAACCATAGTCTGGAACTCTAAATTCTAGTCACAACTCTACCATAAGAAGTTATATGGCCTAGGATAATTTAATCACTTGGGTGCTCAATTTTTGTAATCTGTAAAAAGAGATTTGAACTAGTTGGTTTTTAAGGCCTCCAACTCTAACATCTAAGATACTAAGAATTTTCATATTTAATGTTCTGAGATGGTTCACTGTTTATCAGCAATGGGATAATGGTTTACACAATTCAATAGAATTTCATTATATATTAGCAGAAACTATGCTGTGTTAGCAGCATCCCCAAACATTTTAGCTTAAAAATATCACAGCAGCTGAAAACAGCCATAATAAGGTCATATCCTCTCAATTACAAAACATACCAATTCACTCTCTCTACAAATAACGTCTTGCTCTTTAGTTAATAATACCATTTCAAACGTGTCTTCATTCCTTTCTACATAAAATTTATCTTTATTTAAGAGCAAAAAAAGAAGAAAAAAAGAGAATGAAACAGCCACCTAACCCAGCTATCCCACTTCTGGATATTTATCTGAAGAGCACAAAGACACTAATTGGGGAAGGGAAGATACATGCACCCCTCTATTCATTGTAGCATTATTTATAGTAGTAAGGTATGGAAACAACCTTACTGTCCATTGATGAATTATATAGAAAACATGATTAACCATAGACTGACCACTTCAGTCTTCTTAAGACATTGTATTTAGGTTTCTGGTAAGGATAGCCATAATTTAGTCTTATCTGTGACACAGTACAATCTAAGTTGCATTAAATTGAAATAACCATTAATAGGAATATGATTTAACAAGTTATGTCACATGAATACTATATATTTTGGCCAGAAGATTCAGGAAAATGATTTTGCCTGGGGAAAATTTCTCCACTTTCTTGAGTGTGATCTGTACCCTCAATTCCTACCTAATCCCATTTCCATACAGCCTTTCATATAACAAGTCTAGACAGCATAAAAATATATGTGTCCTATATACTGTGACTGAAATTATGCAGAATATCTATGTACATTGAAATAAAGCTTATGTGCAAAGAGTTGTATTTAGCTGGTTGGACCGTGATTGATTTTCATTTTCATTCTTCAAAGTTATCTTTGTGGTTTTGAAATTAAGCATTTAAAATTTTTATAGAGAAGTGCTTGATTGTGATTGACTGAGATTTGGGAATGGGAGGCTCTAGAGGGGATGAAGGATGAGTTTTCAATGTGTATATTTACTCTATGCTATTTAATACTGAAATTTTAGCTAAATTATCAGGAGTCAAAAGTGTGGTTAGAGTTAGGTTATAAAACAAATACTTGAAAAGCAAAAATTTAGCATAATTCTATAAATTTACTAAGTTGAATGAAAATGTTTTTTCTTCTTCAGTTTTGACACTCTGGTAATGATTTCCTCACCAATTCATTTTAAAATAGATACTGTCTTCAGTGATATCCATCTAAAAATGTTGTGTTACATGCATGTCAATATTATGCTTGCTTCAAAAATAATGAAGTTAGTAAGGTTGATATCTCTAACATTGTAAGAGCTCCATTTATGATTTTCATGCCGTGCCTGTGCCTATGTTAATCAATTAATCGTGTCCAACTCTTTGCAACCCAATGAACTGTAACCCATCAGGCTTCTCTGTCCATTGAATTCTCCAGGCAAGAATATTGGAGTGCATAGTCATTCCCTTCTCCAGAGGATCTTCCCGACCCAGGGATAGAATCCTGGTCTCCTGCACTGTACATGGATTCTTTATTGTCTGAGCCACGAGGGAAGCCCTTTCAAGCCATACACATCATTTATCTAATAATATCCCACTCCTTTAACCTTGAATTATTTGTTTAAGCGGAAACACAACCCCCGCTGAGTTCAAGCCTTGTGAGCATTTTCATTCTCTGTGCATGTTAGGTTAAGGCCAGGTACCATTAAAAAAAAAATTCTACACAACACATTAGATTAATAGGGCCAATTGTAGAAATATTAAAGTAAAATCCAGCACTAGTCAGGGTTCTCCACAGAAAAAGAACCAGTTTGTGTGTGTGTGTGTGTGTGTGTGTGTGTGTGTGTGGAGAGAGAGACAGACAGACAGAGAAAAAGAGAGAGATTTTAAGAAATTGAAATGCATGATTTAAAGGACTAGCTAGTCTAAAATATCTAGGGCAGACTGAGAGTCTGGAAACTCTCAGGTGTGAGCTGATGCTATAGTTTTGAGGCAGAATTTCTTTTTCCTTAGGGGAAGCTTTGTTTTGCCTCTAAGGACTTCCAACTAATTGAATGAGACCCTTCCACATTATCATGAATAATATCCTTTGCTTAAAGTTAATTGATTATAAATGTTAACCACAACTGCAAGATACCTTCATAGCAACACAATAGATTAGTGTTTGAAGTTAGTAGGGTACCATAACCTAGCCAAGCTGATGCATTAAACCAACCATCACATTCTATCCCCTGTCAACTTGGCACTCCTTAACCATGTACATATACATATCGCTAACCATACTTAATCTTCAAATAAAGACAATAACAATATTATATTTACACCTAGCTTCCCTGATGGCTCAGTGGTAAAGAATCTGCCTGCAGCACAGGAGACATGAAGAGGGCATGCAACTCGCTCCGGTATTCTTGCCTGAAGAATCCCATGGACAGAGGAGTCTGGGGGGCTATATTGTAGGCCATTGCCATCTATCTGGTCCTGTAGTAAAATTATTGAAAAGCAGTTCCACCATTCTATCAAGTCAGCTGCTTTGGGATTATGGGGAACATAGTAAGACTAGTGAATTCTTTGATCATGGATCCTATTACTACACTTCTTTTATTGTGAAGTAAATTCCTTGATCAAAAACAATTCTGTGTGGAACACCATAATGATGGATAAGGCATTTGGTAAGCTCATAGCTATAGTTGGCTGAAGCTTGTATGGAAGGAAGGCAGATCTATATCCAGTGTAAGTTTGTATTCCGGTAAGAACAAACAGTCATCCATTCCATGATGATGTAACCATTGTAATCAACCTGCTACAAGGAATCTGGCTGATCTCCCTGAGGAATGCTACCACATTGGGTGCCATAGTATTAGTCTCAGTTGCTGGCATATTGGGCACTCAGCATTCTGTCATTTGGTGAGTAGGTCTATTTTAGTTATGCACTCCTGAAGTACAGCAATGACCATAGGAGAGTGTGGGAACCCACTGGACTGACAGTGGGGATGGGTCTTAAGTAAAACTCCATGGATCACTTGGCTTCCATTAACCACTACTCTGAATGGTAGTATACCACAGTGACATTTTGGGTGACATTTCATTCTCCTGGAAATAGCATCAGTTCAGAACCAGTGTCCAGTAATCACCAAAGAAATTGTGTCTCCTTTTCCTCCAAGGAGAGTTACTCTGGTAAAAGGCCATGTGTGCCTCTGAGGCAGGCTGACAGAAAAATTAAAAGTATCATTTTGGGGACAGCATAACAGGATCTTTCTACAAGGGGCCCCAGACTCCCATTCATTCAAAGAGCTCTGGGTCTATAAACTGGCTCACCTCTGGGGATTGTTTGAGGGATTATCATTCTCTATTTTAATCATCGAAGTTAGACTTCTTTTCATTCCACCTAGAGCTCTTCCACGTGTACAGATAAAGCAAGAAGTTTGTAGAGTGCCCATTTTTTTTTCTCTTTTAGGGATGCCAGGATTCAATAGCCAATGCCAAAGATAGGACTTTGTGAGTTAGACTATTCTGACTATTTCATTGACTGCTTTCCATTATGGTAACCATTCTATCTTATCTTTGGTGAATAAGTGCTGCCACTTGGTGTCTGCCACTTTGGGATTCAATTACCATCATTGTATGTAGGGATGTCAGTTAACCTAGAGCAGTTTTTGCTATAATTCCTAATCTTCAAAAAAAGGTAACCACAGAACTCTTCAAAGATTACATGGTTTCCCTCCCAAGTTTATTTCTTAAATTTGTAGTGAAATGTTTATTTTCTGGACCCTCTTCAAGTGGGTGAGTATTTCTTGCAGGATAAAACCAGGCTAACATTCCAACTTTCCTTAGCCTTTAGATTCTTTCTTCTATAGTATGCCAGTGCAGTTCTGGCACTTCTGATTCATATATTGCAGGCACATTTTGGTATATGTTTTAGCCAACCAACTAAACAAACTATTACAGACTTTTCTAAACCTTGACTACAATATTGAATCCAACATCTCTTTAATGGGCCCATATCAATAAATTCAAGCTGACCCAACTTTATGTTCCTTTTACCCGATACCTTTATTCTCCACTCTTACATGTATTCCCCACATTTCTGTCCATATAAGTTAGAAAGATCATTTAGTTCTTTTAAATCACACTTCCTCATGGGTCAATCATTTTACCTCACCTTTATCTTTCAAGTCCAGCTGGAAATTAGGTCTATTTACAGGTCTAGAAGCAAAGACAGTTAGTAGGCTGAATCCAGAGGAGAATCAGTACTGTCTTACAAAGCAATTACCTCATGAGTTAATTGTTCCTCATAACTGTTAATGGTTTCTCAGCCAAAGCAGCGTTAACCTCTTCAGATGGGAGTAGATAGGCTACCTTTTCTGCAAAGGAGGCTTTAGCCAAACCTGGGGATTTAATTTCTGCAGCTTTATTTGCAATCTTCTCGTATACACCCATTCCAATATTCAGTATCCCATTCTTTCCTAATGTATAGCTTCACTTTAACAGAAGGCCCTGCACACCACCCCCCAAGGATAGATAGTTTAATTTGTGTTAAATTTAGCCCCTCATAGGATGAGGTTCTGGGTTGTTTTCAGCGATGTGAGCCCTGTGGCTGTAGGAGTTAAAGATTTCTTTCAGGGCAGACCTAGAAACTGATATGGACTGAACTATGTCCTCCCTAAAATCCACATACTGAATCTCTAACTCTCAGTGTGAATGTACTTTGAGATTTGGCTTTTAGGAGGCAACTGGGATTCAACAAGGTCATAAGGTTATGGTTTTGAACCAGTAGGATTGGTGGCCTTATAAGAAGAAGAAAAGAGAGATCTGTCTCTCTCTCTCTCCATGAACACATACCAAGGAAAGACTATGTGAGGACACAGTGAGAAGGTCACTCCTGCGCTAGTCAAGAAGAATGCATTTCCCAGAAGTCATAGCCTCCCGGACTTTGATCTTGGACTTCCCAACCTCAAGAACTCTGAGAATAAAGGCCTGTTGTTTAAGCCAAACAGTCTATGATATATTTTTTTTAATAACAATTTGAATGGAGTAAGACACAGCCTGAACTGACTAATACAGAAAACTTCAGGTCATTTACAAGGTGCTTGAGATGGGAATTTGAAGCCCTGTACTCATCCTTTTCTTTCCACACTTTCTTCAGTGAAATTAATGTTAGAATAGGCAGATAGCTAGATACTAATAGAGTAAGGGGGCACAGATCAAATGACAGGAAGCCATACAGCTTGTGAACAGCAGGGGTCCTTGCTCAAAGAAAAGCAAGAACCTCCAGACTGACAGGAAACCACACATTTTGGGTGAAAAAGGTCCTGAATGCAGACCAAGAAAGGTGGGGAAAGATGAGAATCTTTGGTGTCCAAGTATAACTTGTTGCTCATTATTCTCTCATTACAATAAAATTAGCCTTTCAGATAAGAAGTATCCATCAGACACTGATACCATGACAGTTTCATCAGACTGAATAAAGACAAAAATTCCTCCTTCCCTTGAGAAGGTGAAGTTGGGATGAAAATTAGGAAATATTATTTAAAGCCTCACCCTCCCCAATGAAAATTTCACTCATTCATTTCTACACTTCACATAACCAACTTTCCAAAGAATCTCAGGGCAGCTACTCACCTGAGTCTGTCCAATCTCCCCTTGAGAGTGTACTGTAGCTCAATAAATCCTTGTTTGGCTTTCTTGATCCCCCTGTCTTATCTCTGAATTGTTTCTGTGACAAAAACCTACTCTCATTAGTAAAATGAGGAGTAAACAGCCTATCTCATTATACTTGTTTGACCAAAATATTCTAAGGTTTCAAATTCAGGTTAGCCAGAAACTTGCCTTTTATAAATATTTGACTTGAAATATTCAATAGTGATGTTTTNAAATTACTCAAATGATTCTATTTGTCGATTTAAACTTCTACAAACAGTATAATTTGCACTGCAATCTTGTCAGAATTTAGGACTGTAAGTTTTGTTTTCTTTTTTTTTTAACTTTTAAGCTATTCTGGTGGCTGTGTTGTCATGTCATAGGTTTAATTAGCATTTCTCTGGTTGATTTAATAAAGTTGATTTCCAATATTTAGTTTTATTAGCCATTTATAAGATGAATATTATATATATATATATGAATATCTGTATATATACACATAGATAACTGTACCATATCTATCTCTAAATCAGTTGTTATTCAGTTGCTAAGTCACGTCTGATTCTTTGTGACCCCATGTTCATGGAATTCTTCAGACAAGTATACTTGTGGGAGTGACTAGCCATTTCCTTCTGCAAGGAATCTTCCCCATCAAGGAATCAAACCCCAGTCTCCTGCACTGCAGGCAGATTCTTTACTGAGCCACCAGGGAAGCTCAGTGCATGTGCATATATGCAAATCAAAACCATATTATAAAATATGTATACACAAAAGGACAAAGTGAAAAAGTAGTTAAGAAAAATTTAAATAATGAAACTAAACACACTAACACTATAAAATATAAAGATTTAATATATAGTTGGAGTAATAAAGATAGTGTTATTTATATAGCAATAGAAAAACAGTAGAATATAATAGAAAGTCCAGAAAGAGACCCACCTGTGTATAGTTGCTTGAANATTTAAATAATGAAACTAAACACACTAACACTATAAAATATAAAGATTTAATATATAGTTGGAGTAATAAAGATAGTGTTATTTATATAGCAATAGAAAAACAGTAGAATATAATAGAAAGTCCAGAAAGAGACCCACCTGTGTATAGTTGCTTGAATTATGATAAGATTGGCATTTTAATGTAGTTGTAAAATATACTAATTTCAAAATTATGATGACCCTCATATCATGGATTTGGCATACTTTTTTCTAACTTTTATTAAATGGAATTGTGTATGTGTATAATTTTGCAGTGAGTGTATTTGCCTCCATATAGGAATCATTTTTGATTCCTAGAAATTAGAATCATTGTGCATGTGACATAGCTCATTCATTGTCATTACTGTATATTAATGCATTGTTTGAAATTATCATGCTTAATTGTAATAATGACAAGATAGAATTACTAAGGACATTAGATCCTGTGTTAATGTTAAATTTGTTAATCTGGGTGCTGGTTACATAGTTCCTTCACTTTTATAAAAAATTAATGGTCACATAATCTGTGTAGGTTTATGAATGTTTTTGCTTCAATAAAAGTTTTATTTTAGAAAGTCAGTATATGGTTCACTAGAATTTCTACCTGGAAATCAGGTACAGTCCTTTCATTAGACACACTTGAACTGACAAAAATTAATCTCTGGTTTATGCCATTCTGCATGGTACATTCCTACATCTGATTATGGAATATTAATCTGACATTCTTAGGGAAATATAAACTCTATGGCAAAACACTTCAGATCTTCTACATATAGTTTGAAGGACAAAACTAACTGATCAGCATATAGCAGAATTATTACAACTAATAGTCAAATAATTTAAAACAACTACAATCACAGAAAACTAACCAAACTAATCACATGTATCATAGCCTAATTCAATGAAACTATGAGCCATGCCATGTAAGGCCACCCAAGACAGATGGGTCATGGTGGAAAGTTCTGACAAAAAATGACCCACTAGAAAAAGGATTGGCAAACTACTTCAGTATTGCCTTGAGAACCCCATGAACAGTATGAAAAGGCAAAAAGATATGACAATGAAAGATAAACTCCCCAGGTCGGTAGGTGACCAATATGATACTGGAGAAGAGTAGAGAAATAATTCCAGAAAAAAATGAAGTGATGGAGCCAAACCGGAAACAACACCCAGTTGTGGATGTTGACTGGTGATGGAAGCAAAGTCTAATGCTGTAAAGAACAATATTGCATAGGAACCTGGAATGTTAGGCCCATGAATGAAAGCAAATTGGAAGTGGTCAAACAGCAGATGGCAAGAGTGAGCATTGACATTTTAGGAACCAGTGATCTAAAATGGACAGGAATGGGTGAATTCAATTTAGATGACCATTATATATACTAACATGAGCAAGAATCCCTTAAAAGAAAAGGAATATCCCTGATAGTCAATAACAGTGTCCAAAATACAGTACTTGGATGCAGTCTCAAAAAGACAGAATGATCTCTGTTCATTTCCAAGGCAAACTATTCAATATCACAATAATCCAAGTCTATGCCACAACTACTAATGCTGAAGAAGCAGATGTTGAATGGTTCTATGAAGATGTACAAAAACTTCTAGAACTAAAACCAAAAAAGGTGTCCTTTTCATCATAGGCGACTGGAATGCAAAAGTAGGAAGTCAAGACATACCTGAAGTAATAGGCAAGTTTGGCCTTGGAATACAAAACAAAGCAGGGCTAACAGATTTCGCCAAGAGAACACGCTGGTCATGGCAAACACCCACTTCCAACAACACAAGAGATGACTCTACACATGGACATCACCAAATGGTCAATACCAAATACAAATTGATTATATTCTTTGCAGCCAAAGATGGAGAAGATCAATACAGTCAGCAAAAACAAGACTGGGAGCTGACTATGGCTCAAATCATGAAATCCTTATTGGAAAATTCAAACTTAAATTGAAGTAGAAAAATCCACTAGACCATTCAGGTATGACCTAAATCAAATCCCTTACGATTATACAGTGGAAGTGACAAACAGATTCAAGGAATTAGATCTGATAGACAGAGTGCCTGAAGAACTATGACAGAGGTTCAAAACACTGGACAGGAGGTAGTGATCAAAATTATCCCCAAGAAAAGAAACGTGAAAAGGCAAAATGGTTGTCTGAGAAGGCCTTACAAATAGCTGAGAAAGGAAGAGAAGCCAAAGGCAAAAGAGAAAAGGAAAGATATACCCATCTAGATGCAGAGTTTCAAAGAATAGCAAGAAGAGACAATAAAGCCTTAGAGGAAAACAATAGAATGGGAAAAACTGGAGATCTTTTTGTGAAAATTAGAGATACAAAGATGGGCACAATAAAGGACAAAAATGGTATAGACCTAACAGAAACAGAAGATATTAAGAAGAGGTGGCAAGAATACACAGAACTATACAAAAAAGATCTTCATGACCCAGATAATCATTATGGTGTGATCACTCACCTAGAGTCAGACATCTAGAGTGTGAAGACAAGTGGGCCTTAGGAAACATCACTACGAACAAAGCTTATAGAGGTGATAGAGTTCCAGTTGAGCTATTTCAAATTCTAAAAGATGATGCTGTGAAGGTGTTGCACTCAATATGCCAGCAAATTTGGAAAACTCTACAGTGGCCACAGGACTGGAAAAATTCAATTTTCACTCCAATCCCAAAGAAAGGCAATGCCAAGGAATGCTCAAACTACCGAACAGTTGCATTCATCTCACATGCTAGCAAAGTAATTCCAAAAATTCTCCAAACAAGGCTTCAACAGTACGTGAATGGATAACTTCCAGATGTTCAAACTGGATTTAGAAAAGGCAGAGGAACCAGAAATCAAATTGCCAATCTCTGTCGTATCATAGAAAAAGAAGAGAATTCCAGATAGACATCTACTTCTGTTTCATTGACTACGCTAAAGCCTTTGACTGTGTAGACCACAGCAAACTGTGGAAAATTCTCTAAAAACTGGGAATACCAGACCACCTTCCCACCTTTCCAAGATTTCTGCGAATTCTATATGCAGGTCAAGATGCAACGTTAGAACCGGACATGGAACGATGGACTAGTTCCAAATTGGGAAAGGAGTATGTCAAGGCTGTATATTGTCACCCTGCTTATTTGATTAATAGGCAGAGTACATCATGTGAAGTGCTGGGCTGGCTTAAGCACAAGCTGGTAGGAAGACTGCTGGGAGAAACATCAATAACCTCAGATATGCAGATGACACCACACTTATGGCAGAAAGTGAAGAACTAAAAAGCCTCTTGATGAAAGTGAAAGAGTGAAAAGTTGGCTTAAAGCTCAACATTCAGGAAACTAAGATCATGGCATCTGGCCCCATCACTTCATAGCAAATAGATGGGAAAACTGTGGAAACAGTGACAGACTTTATTTTATTGGGCTCCAAAATCGGTGCAGACAGTGACTGCAGCCATGAAATTAAAAGATGCTTGCTCCTTGGAAGAAAAGTTATGAACAACCTAGACAGCATATTAAAAAGCAGAGACATTACTTTGCCGACAAAGATCCATCTAATCAAAGCTATGTTTTTTCCAGTAGTCATGTATGGATGTGAGAGTTGGACCATAAGGAAAGCTGAGCACCGAAGAACAGATGCTTTTGAACCATGGTGCTGGAGAAAACACTTGAGAGTCCCTTGGACTGCAAGGGGATCCAACCAGTCCCTCCTAAAGGAAACCTGTCCTGAATATTCAGTGGAAGACTGATGCTGGAGCCTCAATATTTTGGCCACCTGATGCAAAAAACTGACTCACTGGAAAAGACCCTGATGCTGTGAAAGATAAAAGGCAGAAGGTGACGACAAAAGATGATATGGTTGGATGGCATCACCAACTCGATGGACATGAGTTTTAGCAAGTTCCTGGGGTTAGGGATGGACAGGGAAGCCTGGTGTGCTTCAGTCCATGGGGTCTCATAGAGTTGGACATGACTGCGTGACTGAACTGAACTGAAGATTTTAACACACCCAGGCCAAGAGTTCTTTGTGCTTAGGTGTCAATATAAGCCATCAAAAAATGGCACTTTGCTTTCCCTTGCCATTTCCTTTACTTCTCTTGGGAATGATGGAGGAGTAAGTAAAGGCTGAGTGAGTAATGATATGTAATAATATCAACAATTTACCATGATCTTTATTTAATCAAAATTAATCAAGGATGTCTTTTGAAACACTTTTAAACTCTATGTCATGAAATCTTCTATTCCTCTTTTCAAAATTCAAAATTTAAGCACATTTAGCCTACTGATGGGCTGCCGTCTATGGGGTCGTACAGAGTCGGACACGACTGAAGTGACTTAGCAGCAGCAGCAGCAGCAGCCTACTGAATATACTTACGTTGGCACTGGTGACCGGAATATTTACAAAGTACTTAATATTTTCTTTTCCATTCACTCATGTTGACTTTACAAATATTGTTACACTTAAACTCTAGGCACTTACAAATCCGTAACAGTGTATTTTCTTCTTTGTCAGAGTTATGAGAGATTATAACGCATGTAAATCAAATTTGTGTTTCACCCTATGTGAGAAATTTCAGGTTTCTTCTCATTCAGGAGGCTAAAAAATTGACATCTCAGGAAAAATATTAGGCATAATTTTGTCTATCTTTTAGGCCTTCAAACTCAAGGAAAGATGATAATAACTCTTGACCAAGGAAATATCTAAAAATGTACAAGTTGTAATTGTTTTTCCCTTCTAGAAGGCTGACACCTTGAATTTTTTTTAATTACATAAGTCAAAACATTGAGGTTGGATTAATCCAGTATAGTGGATTGTTTCATCATTCTGTGCTATGTTTCAGGTAAAAAAAAAATAGAGTTTGAATCTAGAAACCAAGGGATATTATAAAAGAAATAAGTGCATATTCCTCGAACAAAAGTACCTATAAATGGTAAAAAGCCTAATATAAGATTTATAAAGAAAAATATTTAGCACAAAATAAAACAGTAATGCAGTATAATTTTTAAGAACCCAGAAGAGTAGGTTCTAAAGTCAGGCATAATTTTGTGATTTAATTTTTAATTAACATGGTATATAACAATTTCTTTTTTTTTCCTCGTGA
>SJYV01035488.1:43162-53473 GCA_006410875.1 Neotragus pygmaeus
TAAATACAAGGATTGTCATATTAACAGAGATTTAGTTCTAGCAAAGACTCCAAAGACTAGAGTGTGAGAATGAATGTTTTATTTCACAACCATAGTATACCAAAGATAGAAAATTTTTTAAATCTTTCATACTAATTATGTTGGACATGTAGATCAATTTTGCTTGGCATTATCAACTTTGTGTTTGTTTTAAATGGATGTCTATCTTCATGGTTCCAACTCTATTTCTAGATGTTCTGAAATTTGGTGGCTAACATCAATTTTGTTATTCTAACCGTGACTCTGTGATTTTATTGACCAAATCCTTCTCAGATTTCAGGTTTCTAGAATTCCTTTTTGCATTTGTCTTTAGGAAAATCCCTCCATTCCATTTTTAATGTTTGCTGCCCTTTTTGAAAAATTTCAACTTCTGTTTTGACTTACAAGACTACAATGTATAATTGCACAAGTTGAGTCCTATGAAAATCTAAATATCATTCACATGGACTCAAGTGTATTACAATTACAACACATATAATTGTGCAACATACAAGTTACACAACCAGGATGGTGGCCCTCAAGATATTTTGACTATTTTAAGCTGCTAAATTTGTGATAGCTTTCTATGAAGCATACATTATTAATTTACCAATGAACTAAGTTCACCTGCTGCTGCTAAGTTGCTTCAGTCATGTCCAACTCTGTGTGACCCCATAGGCGGCAGCCCACCAGGCTCCCCCATCCCTGGGATTCTCCAGGCAAGAACACTGGAGTGGGTTGCCATTTCCTTCTCCAATGCATGAAGGTGAAAAGTGAAAGTGAAGTCATTCAGTCATGTCCTACTCTTAGCGACCCCATGGACTGCAGCCTACCAGGCTCCTCCATACATGGGATTTTCCAGGCAAGAGTACTGGAGTGTGGTGCCATTGCCTTCTCCTAGCATTACACTATTATTTATCATGATGTATGAGAGTTGGACTGTGAAGAAAGCTGAGTGCCAAAGAATTGATGCTTTTGAACTGTGGTGTCAGAGAAGACTCCTGAAAGTCCCTTGGACTGCAAGAAATCCAACCAGTCCATTCTAAAGATCAGCCCCGGGTATTCTTTGGAAGGAATGATGGTAAAGTTGAAACTCCAGTACTTTGGCCACCTCATGCAAAGAGTTGACTCATTGGAAAAGACTGATGCTGGGAGGGATTGGGGGCAGGAGGAGAAGGGTATGACAGAGGATGAGATGGCTGGATGGCATCACCGACTCAATGGATGTGAGTTTCAGTGAACTCTGGGAGTTGGTGATGGACAGGGAGGCCTGGTATGCTGTGATTCATGGGGTTGCAAAGAATCAGACATGACTGAGTGACTGAACTGAACTGAACTGAACTGATGCATAGTCTTTCTTTTCTTCTCTCATTTTTGTTCTTTTCTGTTTTTATTATTGGTGAGTTTCTTCACCCTCTTCACTGCTTTTGATATACTCGTATCTTTTATACCAAGTGCTACAGCAAAATATGCTACATTTAAAATTTATAATGCTATATTTTTGCACTATTTTCTGAATGTCTGATATATGTAAGAAACAAAAATGAATTTTAAAAGAGAAGAAAAAACAGGTTGCTGTCTTCCAAATAAACATGTCAATTTGTTTAAATCTCTCTGTAGATCAACAGTTTAGCATAGGAATCGAGGCCTACAAATTATTTGGTAGTGGTAGTTTTAGTTGCTCAGTCCTGTCTGACTCTTTGCAATCCCACAGACAGTAGCCCACCAGGAGCCTCTGTCCATGGGATTCTCCAGGCAGGAATACTGGAGTGGATTGCCATTCCCTTCTCTAGAGTATCTTCCCAATCCAGGGATCGAACCTGGGTCTCCTGCATTTCAGGCAGATTCTTTACCATTTGAGCTACAGGGAAGACCAAAAAATTATTTATTATGTGATAATTCAGTGTGTGTTTGGAAAATAACATAAATTAGTTAATTAGCATAATCCTAGCACTCAGACCTAAAGCTGCAGCAGGACTGAGGGTAAATATTTTCTCATATTTACAAGTTAAAATTTCTAAAAGTTATTTATTCTTGATTTTATGCCTCAAAGATAACGTGATGAAACATTCAATAAGCAATTATTTTTACCACTCTATAACAAAATACTGCCATCTTAGACATCTGCTTTCTTTGCAGAAGAGCCACATCCGTTATACTTTTGGCCTGATTTTCAGTGAGAGAAACAACTGGCCAAAATTATATTGTTATATAATTCAATGATCTGAAAAACCAATATACTTATTGTTGAAATTTGAATATAATAAAATGTAATATTCAAATACAAATGTGGATAGAAGGATCATGAATTACAAGACACTGTGGTGAATTTAGAAAGTTAAATATTGAGCTATCTTTCTAGGTTTTTCCTCCTCATCTGTAAAATAAGAGGGTAGCAATTTTTTTAACTTTTCTTTTTATTGAAGGATAATTGCTTTACAGGATTTTGTTGTTTTCTGTCAAACCTCAACATAATCAGCCATAGGTATACATATATTCCCTCCCTTTTGAACCTCCCTCCTATCTCCCTTCCCATCCCACCCCTCTAGGTTGATCAGAGCCTTTGTTTGCATTTCCTGAGCCATGCAGCAAATTCCTGTTGGCTGTCTATTTTATGTATGGCAATGTGAGTTTCCATGTTACTCTTTCTATACATCTCACCCTCTCCTTCCCTCTCCCCATGTCCATTAGTCTATTCTCTATGTCTTTTTCTCCACTGTTGCCCTGTAAATAAACTTTTCGGTACCATTTTTCTAGATTCTGTATATATGCATTAGAACATGATATTTATCTTTCTCTTTCTGACTTACATCACTCTGTATAATAGGTTCTAGGTTCATCCACCTCATTAGAACTGACTAAAATACGTTCCTTTTTTATGGCTGAGTAATATTCCATTGTGTATATGTACCACAACTTCTTTATCCATTCATCTGTCCATGGACATCTAAGTTACTTCCATGTTCTAGCTCTTGTAAATAGTGGTGCAATGAACAATGGGGTACATGTATCTTTTTGACTTTTGGTTTCCTCAGGGTATCTGCCTAGAAGTGGGATTGCTGGGACATATGGTGGTTTTATTCCTAGATTTTTAAGGAATCTCCATACCATCTTCCATAGTGGCTGTATCAATTTACATTCCCACCAACAGTGCAAGAGCGTTCCCTTTTCTCCACACCCTCTCCAGAATTTACTGTTTGTAGACTTTTGGATGATGGCCATTCTGACTGATGTGAGGTGATATCTCATTATAGTTTTGATTGGCGTTTCTCTAATAATGAGCAATGTCGAGCATCTTTTCATGTGTTTGTCAGCCATTTATATGTCTTCTTTGTAGAAATGTCTGTTTAGGTCTTTTTCCCACTTTTTGATTGGGTTGTTTGTTTTTCTGGTATTGAGTTGTGTGATCTGAGAGGCTAGCTTTTGATGACCACTGAAGTCCAATCAAATTTAAAAAATCAATGATTCTAAAAGAATCTTAATAAAAATAAAGAAAAAATCAAAATTAATGAAAAAATATAAATATCTTACATATGGTGCTTTGAATCTACTAATGTGATCAAATACTCATAAATGTACCACTTTATTTTAATTTATTCAAAATGTTGTCAGTTTTATTAATAATTAATATTTATCATAGTGCCCCAATCCACTACTGAAGAATAAAGCATGCTATCCCCTTACTCTACACTAGTTAAATAGAACTCAATTTCTTAGACACTCACAATTTTGTCATTCTACTTCGTGCCCTCTTATATTACCTAATAAACTTGTTCTAAATTGCATTTTTATAGAGCTAAAAAGAAAATAGTCTCTTCTCCACATCTGCATTCCTTTTGTTTCCTTTTACATATTTTAGTGGTATGTCAAATAAATTCATTCATTCATTCAGTCATGTGTTTTGCCAATCACACAAACCAAAAAACAAAAATATTAAATGCCTATCAGAGATCATGATCTTAGTTCATGTTTCTCAGAGACAGGCTTGGCAAGGTTTCAGGTCCATGTGTTTTACTGAGGATGTGCTCTTGAGGAAAAGCTTGTAAGAAGAATTACAAAGTCTGGATAATGAAAACAATACAGCTAATTAAGAATGCAGTCTCACCTAAAATCTAGGGTTCACCAGTATGGAAGTTTCTCAAAAACTAAAAACAGAAACACCATATGACCCTGTAATTTCACATCTGGGTATGTCTCTGGAAAAAAACTGAAAATATTTATTTGAAACGATATACATACCTCAGCAAACTTATTTACAATTGCCAAGGTATGGAAGCAATCTAAGTGTCTATCAACAGGTGAATGGATAAGAAGATGTGGTGTATAAACACACACACACACAATTCTTTCATATAAAGAATGAAATTTTCCATTTGCAGCAGTGTAGATGAACTTGGAGAGCATTATGCTCAGTGATATGTCAGACAGAGAAAGACAAATATTGTATGATATCACTTATATTTTGAATCTGAAAAATACAGCAAACTAATGAATGAAACAAACAAACAAAAAAAAGAAGCAGATTCACAGATATAGAGAATGAACCAGTGGTTACCAATAGGGAGAGGGGATGTAGGAGGGGCAATATAGAGTTAAGGGGGAAAAGGCTTATTGTAGGATTATATGAAATTATGTGTGTGAAACTTTTAAAAATTATAAAGCACTATAGAATTTAAGGAGTCTTTCAATCAATAAAAATTTAAATTGAAAAAAATAATAGTCATTTACCCAAGGGGAAAAAACTAGACCCTCCAGATCTAGTTATGACTGCATTGCCAATTAACCTCTTAACTGAAACTTGATGGGAAACATTGAGCCAAACCACTCATCTAAAAGCTACTTGCAAATTTATAGTCTAGAGAAACCTTGAGACAGTGAAAGATTATTGCTGTTTTAGTAAATTTTTGAGTGATTCCATAGGCAGAAATGGATAACTAGCAATAGATAACTAACACAGAGTTCATTGATAAAATTTTGTGTTCCTGGATATCATCCCATTTCCAGCCACCCTTGGTATCTTCCTTTCTCTAATGAACTACTTACTGCATGGTCATAGGTAGCATTAAGCAACAACTGGGGAAATTGCAAAATGGATACATATATTAGGGTAGTGTGGGATCATTTCGCACTGGGATACCATCACTCCCTCAGCAGCACACACCAAATTTGTGAATTAGTTCAGCTTCAGCAAGTGCAGACTCTAGAAGGACAGCTACCCTCAGTCACCTGATAATCCATCTTGGATTTCATTTGATTGTATATCTGTATGTCTTCACCCTAGGAGTGTCATACCCTTTTAAAAATTTTTGTAGCTTTCTTGGAAGCCACTTTCATGTTGCTATTCATTGCAATAACTGTGCCTACTTGTGATAGGAAAGGACTTCAATGTGGCCTCTGATAGCTGGGATTCCTGTCTTCATCATTGCTATAAAACAGCCCAATTCTACAACAAAAGTTTCTACCATCATCCCTGCTCTAGAAGACAGCCAACACTGGATTTCACAGAGATGATCTTGCCTCTCCTACAAGTTTATTAGTTGTCACTTTGGTAAATGGAGGCTTTCCCTTGGAGCTTAATCATCTGGTGGGTTTTCCAGCATTTAGAAATTCACCTAGTATGTCTATTTCTCTGAGCCTTTGAGTCCCTTGTCCCACTATCTGTCACAGACTTCAGGCATTTTTACTTTGATTAGTATGGCCCTTTGCTTTTTTCAAGGTTCCGAGAGCCATCTTTGCAGCATGTTAATCCTTCACTGAACACCCTTGCTAGGGTGTTAAATTCCTATATCATGAGAGAGAGTTTACATATCTACAAATTGTACATTAACTGACCTTATGTTCTGTTCCTTTGATCACTAACCCTCCACATCTAGTCCACATCTAGTCTATACTCATTTTTCTTGCTCCTTCCAGCATACATTAGCCAGCTCATTCAACATAAATTTCTTCTCTTCAAAATCCCAGTACTTTTCTGGACAACTTATGTTGACAGTTGACTCATCATCTCCAGGAAAGGAGATGGCAGGTGAACTACCTTAGGGAGGCAAATATTTAAGATCTTTGCATGGTCTTAATAGAGGGCTGTGCACTCATTTCTAACAAGGGAGAGTGGAACCTAATAATAGGACTGTGACGTTGACATAGGAAATCTGCTGAAGCTGAGAATTCAACCTCTGAAGCTCCACTGCTCATATAATTAAATTCAAAACCTCGTCATCTGTTCTATCTGTTCTTTGGCTATGATAAATTAAAATTGTTTTAAATACTGTGAAAGATACCCTCTGGTTTTCACAGTTTTTCTTGAATCGATGATTAGTCTCTCTAAGCTTGTTTTTACCTCTCTTCTAGGAACCATTCGTGCACAGCAGCAGCCACTCAATTCCGTAATATTTATGGAAATTTTTCCTCACACCTCTTAAGCAGCAAAGATAGCTCACCTGCCAGGACATTCTTTCCTACCAGTACCACATTTACATCCTGCATTGGTGAAAATTTTAACAATTGTACCTCTACAGCATCTCAAGAAATAGCTATAATAACTATTTTCAACCTACTAGTAGTGTTTGAATCTGTTTGCCTGTTGGCCAGCAAGTAACATGCCCTACAATCCCCATTTAAAGTTTACTTCCTTAGACCATGCTTGGGACAAATTGCTTTAGATAATTCCCAGGAAACAGACTACAGTAATAATGATTATGGGTAGAAGATTGCTAGAGCATGCTTTAGGGAGATAATCCTTTTAGGAAGATGCTCCTTCAAAGAAGGAAGGACTGGAGAGAGGAATAAAGTGACTCACAGTGCCATTGCAGCTGAAGCCTTATTTGATATTATAAAGAACTCTGGAAATGGATGGGCCTTCAGAATTGTCATAAGTTGAGGGAGGGAGGCCATACCACTTTAATCACCACAGTAATCAGTCATTGGCCGAAGGATGCTTCTTGAGAAGGAGTCTAATTTTAAGGCATTTCCTTGTTGTGAAGTATGATTCCTATTGAATTGCACAGCCGCGGAGTTGGCAGCTTGTATCCTTGGCAGCTGGGAGAAGTATGCCTGACCCTGAAGACAGGGCCTTCGTAAAATACCACACTGTTCACTACATATGCTACTAATATTACTATTATATATAATAGTAGCAATAATATAATAAAGTTATTATTATTGCTGTTTGTGATGGTTAATTTTATGTCAATTTGACTAAACCAAAGAGTGTCCAGATTAAACATTATTTCTGAGTATGTCTGTGAAGGTATTTCCAGATGAATTTACATTTGAACTGGTGGACTCAGTAAATTATATTGTTCTCTCTGATATGAGTGGACATCATCCAATCCATTGAGAGTTTGAATAGAACAAAAAGGAAGAGAAAAAAGGAACTCACTCTTTTTTGCTTCCTCTCTGAATGTTTGAGGATTTCCCTGGTGGCTCAGTCTATAAAGAATCCATCTGCAATGCAGGAGACCTGGATTAGATCCCTGGGTTGGAAAGATCTCCTGAAGAAGGAAGTGGCAACCCACCCCAGTTTTATTACCTGGGAAATCCCAAGGATGGAGGAGCTGGGAGGCTACAGTCCATTGGGTCACAAGAGTAGGACACAACTTAGCGACTAAACCACCACCACTACTGCCTATTTGATGTGGGACATCAGTTTTCTCCTACTCTTTGATTGGGATTTACATTACCATCTTCTTTGATTTGTGGGCTTTCAGACTCAGGCTATAATTAGACTACCGGCTTGCCTGGTCTCCAGGTTGCAGATGGCAGACTGTGGGACTTCTCAGCCTCCATAATGGTATGATGGTGTGAGCCAATTCTTAAATCTCTTTATATATAGTTCTCTGGAGAAATCTGACTAGTAAATCACTTGAGAGTATGTTGCAAATAGCATGATTCTTTATACCTAAATACTTCAGTGTGCCGCTCTTAAATTCTAGGAGGTTCTATAACATACTACAGTGAACAGTGTCATAAAACCTGAAGTTGATACAACATTATTAAGAAATCTCAGCAAATTGCCCCAATAGCATAATTTATGTGATTGCTTTGCAATCTAAGATTAAATCCAGGATCAGCTGTTACATTCAATTTTCATGCCTCTATCCATTCCAGGTTGCTAATTATGTCCTTCTCAACTTTCCTGAAATTAAATGCCAGAATTTCCTGGATTGGAGTATCATGATTTTTCTTATAACTTTGATATGAAATCTAGAAGTGGAAAGATATCACATTACCTGGTGTGAAAGCACTGATTTTAAAGCCCAAGAAATTTTTATAGATTCTTAGGTATCCGCTGCTGCTGCTGCTGCGTCACTTCAGTCATGTCCAACTCTGTGCGACCCCATAGATGGCGGCCCACCAGGCTCTCCCATCCCTGGGATTCTCCAGGCAAGAACACTGGAGTGGGTTGCCATTTCCTTCTCCAATGCATGAAAGTGAAAAGTGAAAGTGAAGTCGCTCAGTTGTGTCCAACTCTTAGCGACCCCATGGACTGCAGCCTACCAGGTTCCTCTGTCCATGGGATTCTCCAGGCAAGAGTACTGGAGTGGAGTGCCATTGCCCTCTCTGATGTATACCCTATGGTACTTTAAAATGGATGTAGGAACAAGGATGTTTCACAATGATTAGTGAATGATTTAGAACATGATACATGTGCGTGTGTACTTGCTCAGAGAATTTTTACTATTCAAACTACATTACCTGTCTCTTGGTATGAAAAACAGCAGACATATGGTCGAGTAGATGTCAACATAAATGCTAACTGCATGCTATTACAGCTATAAGAAATTATTGAAGATTCAAAATAAATTAAGTGTGGAACTCGGGAATTGACTATTATAATATGTGCGTTTGCAATTAGCAGAGAATGCTTATATATCTGAGTAAGCTAAATTGAAAGACGTTTCAGGAAGGTAATTTTCTTCACATAAGAATGTCTTAGCAATTTTCAAATTTATACTTTGCTGTTCTCCTATTTATTTTTAAACTTGACCAGCTTTGTTTTTACAGTTGAGCATGATATGAACATTTTCATTACCCCAGAAAAAGGCTGCTATATTTTTTTCTCTTTACATTTCCAGTTGGAAAGCTTGTGTTACACTGGTCTCCTCACTAAAAAACAACCTGTGGTTAGAAATTTGGTCCTACTTTACACCAATGAGAAAACTTTAGTCTGGATATTTAAATTGAGGGCAAATTCTTTGTTTTATGTTATTTTGGACAATTAATCATCATTTAAATTTGTTCACAAAAAAGATAACCTTGTAGCATTCTTATCACCAAAATAAACTGAGGGATTTCAGCATTGTTTTCAAATCTTCTCATAGGTACTTGGTTAAGAAATTTAATTAGTTTTATATATGTATATTTGTTTATTGCTATCTCTTATCAATCTTTATTTTTCCTCACCTGATTTATTATAATTTCTTGTTTGCTAACTCTCTTATAGCCTGAGAACTACCTACATTTATTTTGTAATGCTTCCTTTGTTGTTGTTGTTCAGTTGCTCAGCTGTGTCTGACTCTTTGGAACCCCATGAACTGTAGCAAGCCAGGCTTCCCTGCCCTTTACTATCTCCAAGAGTTTGCTCAAACTCATGTCCATTGAGTCGATGATGCCATCTAAACATCTCATCCTCCATCACCCCATTCTCCTTCTGCATCAAGGTCTTTTCCAATGAGTTGACTCTTTGCATCAGGTGACCAAAGTATTAGAGCTTCAACATCAGCCTCAGTCCTTCAAATGAACATTCAGGATTGATTTTCTTTAGGATTNGATGCCATCTAAACATCTCATCCTCCATCACCCCATTCTCCTTCTGCATCAAGGTCTTTTCCAATGAGTTGACTCTTTGCATCAGGTGACCAAAGTATTAGAGCTTCAACATCAGCCTCAGTCCTTCAAATGAACATTCAGGATTGATTTTCTTTAGGATTGACTGGTTTGATCTCCTTGCTGTTCAAGGGATTCTCAAGGGTCTTCTCCAGCACCACAGTTCAAAAGCATTCATTCTTCGGCAATCAGCTTTCTTTATGGTCCAGCTCTCACATCCATACATGACTACTGAAAAAGCCATAGCTTTTACTATATGGACCTTTGTCAGCAAAGTGATATCTGTATTTTTAATACACTGTCTAGGTTTGTCATAACTTTCCTTCCAAGGAGCAAGCATCTTATTTATTTATTTATTTATTTATTTATTTATTTATTTATTTTTAAATTTAACTTTACAATACTCTATTGGGTTTGCCATACATCGACATGAATCCACCACAGGTACACACAAGCTCCCAATCCCGA
>SJYV01035490.1:0-12091 GCA_006410875.1 Neotragus pygmaeus
ACATCACTTTGCTGACAAAGATCCATATAGTCAAAGCTAGGGTTTTTCCACTAGTCATGTATGGATGTAAGAATTGGACCATAAAGAAGGCTGAGCACCAAAGAATTGACACTTTTGAAATGTGGAGCTGGAGAAGACTCTTGAGAGTCCCCGGGACAGCAAGGAGATCAAACCAGCCAATCCTAAAGGAAATCAACCCTGAATATTCATTGGAAGAACTGATGCTGAAGCTGAAGCTCCAATACTTTGGCCACCTGATGTGAAGAAATAACTCATTGGAAAAGACCCTAATGCTGGAAAAGATTGGAGGCAAAAGAAGGGAGCGGCAGAGGATGAGATGTTTAGATAGCATTATCAGTTCAATGAACATGAATTTGAGCAATCTCCAGGAGATAGTGGAGGACAGAGCAGCCTGGTGTGCTGCAGTCCATGGGGTCACAAAGAGTCAGACATAACTTACTGACTGGATAACAACAAGACAGCCTTTCTAACAAGGCCAGCAGCTCTATAAGAAGGAACACATATAATGTATAATGATATTTCTCGTTCTTCAATTGCTGGAAATACTTAGTCTAATGTCCTATTCTATAGCGTTAATGTGATTCGTACTCACTCTCCCATAGATGCAACTTTGAGTTCGTTTTATGTGGCTGAGTCAGTAACTTAATGGGGCCTGGAATTTGCTTATGTGCAGAAATGCAAAGAAAAGCCATTTGCATCATCTGAAAAATCAGATATAAGTGCCATATCAGAGTCTATTTCTCCACCAGGATAAATTCTTCTGTATATCTCAAGAGTTTTAGTTTAGTCTCATTTATCTCTTCAGGCACATTTTTGATCCAATAAGTAGCTCAGGAAGGGGTTACTCTAAACTCTATGCCTGTAAATACTATCTTCAATTCATAGGATGAGCACTGGAATGCCTCTAACTTGCTCCTAGTACAACTCCCCTCCAAGCCATCCTCTACATAATAACCAAGGTGATCTTTCTAGAATGTAGCTCTGGTCCTGACAGTCCTCCACCTGGCTTAAGGACCTTCAGTGGTTCCCATGGGCACATCAGGTCCTCCTCCATCTTGCCTGTGAGCACACCCTCTAAGGACTACTCACAGCCAGTTCTTACTGTTCCCAGACACAACATATTGTGTGTGTGTGTGTGTGTGTGTGTGTGTGTGTTAGTTGCTCAGTCGTGTCCCACACTTTGAGAGCCATGGACTGCACATACTAATAAGGAAAGTTGCTGGCCAATTCACAACTTTTCCCAATCCTTTTTTCTTCTGTTATCTCCCAACCTAGAGGTTGGAAAGATGTAATTGGCCTTCAGGTAGGAATGGCCATGAAACATATTGATGGGCAGACTTGNACTGCACATGCTAATAAGGAAAGTTGCTGGCCAATTCACAACTTTTCCCAATCCTTTTTTCTTCTGTTATCTCCCAACCTAGAGGTTGGAAAGATGTAATTGGCCTTCAGGTAGGAATGGCCATGAAACATATTGATGGGCAGACTTGGCCAGTGAGATACAGAAAAGTCTGCTGCAGCCATCTGGGAAAGGTTTACCTTCCCCTCCCCTCCTGGGACACAGATGTGAAGCCTGAAGCTGGAGCAGCCCTGTTGTGACCATGAGGCACTTATCACCTGGAAGAAACACCAACAAGCTGCAGACAGTGGATCTGAAGTCGGGAAAGCAGCTGAGTGGTTGCTGGTATCACTGAAATGCCAGACCAGCCTCGAGACCATGCACCTCTGACTCCTTGAAGAGTGATTAAGGGGTTCTATTGCTTGCAGCAACATGTCTTTTATTGGACTCATTCTTCCCTTACATAGGAAATGCACACAAAATGGTAATGTTCCAGAAGATCAGTCCTTGTTATTCTCCTCACCTTTCTTCCTCAGTATCTCTTCTGGGCCGTATTTACTCACCTGTTGGGAACACTGTACTCAAAGCTGTTGGATACTTTTACTGCGAGATACCAGGTTGTGTATCTGTACACATGATTTGACTGCCTGTGACAAAAATCAAGTTTAAGTTGATTTGGAATTTACGGTGAGGATCTCTTCCACCCCCAGGGATGCAGCGGTTATACACAGCTGTAACGAATTATACAAGCACTGCCGGGAAGAAATCTTTCTGTTTCTCCTTGGCTGTGACGTTTTTCTCTCTTACTCTTCACTGCCTTCCTTCACAGTCACAGGGAACCCCATACACTGACAGCTCCTGAAGTTACGGTGGAACTTGTACCCAGAGAGAATGGTTCTCAGTTTCAAAATGAAAAATTCTGGAGTTCTGATTGGCCTGCTTGGGTCAGGTGTCTGGCTGTGGGCCAATCAACAATGAGGGGAGGGAGCAGAGCCACCTAGGTTCCACCCCCTGCAGAGCAGGTGTGGAGCAGGCTGTGCCCAGAGGGACCCAAGTTTCTGGGCTGGTCTCCCTCACACCACGGCTCCTGCCCACCTTTCCCAGTACAGAATTGGTTGCCCCAGGACAGCGTGAGTTACTCAAGGGCAAAAGCCAGTATTCTGTTGTTCCTAAAAACTGTCTTGGTTTGAGTGCCTCCCAAAGCAGAATCTGAGACTTCTAAGTGGTGCACAGAAATCCCTTTTCTGCTTAGAGGACAGGAGACCGTGCTTGAGGTGGGCACAAGGTGGTCTGAGCACCTCGGAACAAGTCGCTACTGTTGAGAGCAGAGACAGGCTCCAGAGTGTGGCACTGGGGCCCCCAAACGTCTGCTACACAGACAAGAAGGGTGAACCCCACAGCTGCCTTTTCTCAGATGTTGGAAGGGTCCCTGGTTCAATGCAGAGCTGGTCTGACCTAAATAAAGATTTGGCCAAACAAAAGTAGACCCAGACAACAAGGCCCTACTGTATAGCACAAGGAACTATATTTGCTATCCCGTGATAAACCATCATAGAAAAGAATATGAAAAAGAATGTATATATATATATATCACGATCGTTTTGCAGTATAGCAGACATTAGGACAACATCGTAAATCACCTATACTTCCCTGGTGCCTCAGATGGTAAAGAATCTGCTTGAAATGCAGGAGACCCGGCTTCGATCCCTGGGTTGGGAAAAGTCCCTGGAGGAGGGAACGGCAAGCCACTCCAGTATATTTGCTTGGAGATTTCTACGGACAGAGGGGCCTGGTGGGCTACAGTCCATGGGGTTGCAAAGAGTACGACACAACCAAGCAACGGACACTTTCACTTAACATACTTCAGTAAAAAAAAATTTTAAGTGTACCCAGGATTTCCAGACCACCTGTGTGGTACCTACCCTACCAGATGCTCTCAACATTTTTTTTGTTTGTTTTGATGAAATTCTCTAATACTAGCACTCTTGTCTTCTCGTCTCCATGTTATAGAAGATGGGCTGAGGCTCAGAGATGTTAAGTGACTTGTCCAAAGTCACCCAACTGGAAAGTGGCAAAACAGGCATTTGAAATCAAAACTACCTTGCTTGGTGAAGCCTAGACTCCCACATGGCACTTTGCTGTCACCGGAGAGGTTTAGTCCAAAGGGAAAGTTGGAGCCTGAGAATCTCTGAGAAGATGACCTCATTCACACAGCTCTGCTCAGCGAGTCTGGGTTGCAAAAGCTAGACAGAATCCCTTGGATGGAGGAGCTTGACAGTCTACAGTCCATGCAGTTGCAAAGAGTGGGACATGACTGAGAGACCTAAGATAAGAAAACAAAATTAAAATGTCCAGAAAGGTATAACTGAAAAATCTCAGTGATCTTAAAAAAAAAAAAAAAAGACAACTGTGGGTCAGGATGCAGAGAGGTTTGTGGGTTTTGGTTCCTCTATTTCTACCTTGAGTCTTGAGGCACACTCACAACCCCAGGGGGACTTCCTTATTGGGGGCTCTCTAGTGCTTCAGAGATCACCCCAGGTCTCAGTTTGTACAGGTCATCTGGAGGTGTCCAGTCTCTGACAACTGTAAATCATCATAAGCCAAGCAGAGACCCAGGGCGAGGCGATGCAATCAGCTCAGAGTGCAATGAGATGCCGTGGTCATTCATCAGCGAGCCAGGGACCGGACAGACACAAATGATGACTAAGAAAAATGATGCCGGGGCCCGAGGTGAGGCACAGAGTGAAAGGGCGACACTCGACAAAGAAACCACACTGTCACTTCTGTCGTCAGGAAGCTCCCAGAAGAAGCCCCCAGGGACAGGAGACCCCCAAATTCAACCACAAGACACGTAACTGGGGGAGAGGTTCCCTGGCACGACCCTTCCATCACAGCAGGGGTGTCAAGCATTGAGGATCACGGAGCAGAAAGCGTGCTCAGCCCTGGGTTACAGTCCTTTCCAATCTTGTGTGAAAATTCACGTGACGCCGCGCCGCTGACCCTGACACACAGCACGTGTCCCTCACTGGTGGTTTCTTTCTCTTCCCTCCTTCTCCAACCATCACCGGAGCCCCAGTTTTGTCTGAATGTTATGCTTTTGTTATTCGGACCTTTCAGCTCATCATGATGCTCGGCACCTTGGTGCTCCCTCACTGGTCTTTCTCACGTCCACTCGTGACCCTGCTATCAACTTTCCAAAGAGCAGACACAGTGAACCAACACCAGGGCAGTTCACATCTCCGCTTTAAAACTCTCTGAGAAGAAAACAGAAACTGCCACCCCAGCATCCAGCCCCCTGGATGGCCAGCCTCCCTGACTGCATCTCCCAACACCCCCTCCCATGCTTGCTGCCCTCCAGGGACACTGACCTTGGGCCAGCTCTGGAGTCTCCAGATCCTTTCTTGCCTCAGGACTCATATATGCTGTTCCCCCTGCGATGATGCTCTTCCCCACAGCACCCAGAAGGCTCTACTCACCCTTCAGATCTTAGCTTAACTGTTCCTTCCTCTGAAAGTTTCCCCACCCAGAGTCCCTGGTCATAGACCCTCATGTCCCTCTTCATAGCAATGACAAGAGTTGAAATTGATTCATTTCTTGTGTAAGCATTTATGTACCACTTTAGTCTGCTGTTGGTTCTGTGAGGCTAGGATGGTGGGTCTGTCTCACTCCTGGCCAGAACTCACATGACAAGCCCAGCATCTGGCACATCAGATGTTTGATAGATAAAATTTGATTTGATGAAGAAATGAATGTCACTTATCTTGGACAGATAACATGTCATCCTGGGTTAAAAAGACCTTCCAAGGAAGTTTCTATTCTTCACTCACGTTTGGATTTTAATGGCTGTGTGTGTGCTAGGTTGCTACTGTCCTGTCCGACTCTTTGCAACCCCATGGACTGAAGCCCACCAGGCTCCTCTGTCCACGGGATTTTCTAGGCAAGAATACTGGGGTGGGCTGCCATTCCCTTCTCCAGGGGATCTTCCTGACCCAGGGATCGAACCTGAGTCTCTTACATCTTCGGCATTGGCAGGCAGGCCCTTGACTCCTAGCACCACCTGGGTTAGTCATCCTTTTTTTCAGAGAAAGAAATAAGGTGAAACAAAAAGAATTTTGGACCCTTTACTGACAAGGAACACCAATGTTTCTCTCCCCTGTGAAAAAGTATCTAATAGGAGGTCCAGTGGTTAAGACTTCCAATGCAGGAAGCGCAGGTTCGATCCCTGGTCATGACATTAAGATCCCTCATGCCTCACAGCCAAAAATCCAAAACATAAAACAGAAGCAACATTGTATCAAATTCAATAAAGATTTTAAAGATGGTCCACATCAAAAGAAATTATCTAATAGTCATAATGCCATCATCACACGGTATTCAGGGTGTGCAGTGTGGAGAGCTGTATTCTGGTCCTCACACGCCTCCCCAGGATGGAGCACTGCCCTCATCTCCTACATCACAGATGAAGAAAGGGAGTCATGGATGCTGAATGCCTCGCCCAAGGTGACCCACCTGGAGCTCGGTGTTTCTCGAGGTCAAACCTGGGCAGTTTAGGTCCTGAACCACATTCATAACCATTCACATCACCACCTTTGGAGGGGAAAAACCAGCCCCATCTCTTAAGACAGCTAAGTCTTTGCCAGTGGTCAAGTTAATCAGTAATGAACTTGTCTCCTGCTCCACGTTGGGTGCCCACACTCTGCAGCCACACAGACAAGGGGAGTCAGGGCCGGGCCTGGGGGGATGCAGCGCGTGATCTCAGAAAGAAGCTTTCAGGGGAAGGCGAGAGCGACTCCTGCCTTAGCTGCTATCTGGTAAATCGACTTTCCCTGGGGCCACCTCTCAAAGGCACTTTGAGTAAATTGATCGTCTGTGTCAGTTCAGTTCAGTCGCTCGGTCGTGTCCGACTCTTTGTGACCCCAAATGTGGCCCTTCTGAATTTAGTTTCTTTTGCAAGCAACTCCAGAAGTTTCTGCCTGGTGGAGTGGGCCACTGTGGAGGTCACCTGGATCCAGACTTCTTGTCAAAACCTCCTGGGAGCTGGCAGAAGTGTCAATCTCTGGAGCTCTCCCAAACCAAGCAGAGGGAGCCTCCTGGCTGGAGGACCAGGCATCAAGGTCATTTAAAGCTCCTCTGGGTGTTTATTAATGGTCGAACCCACACTCGTCTCCAGGCAGATGGAGAGATCATGGCCTGGAGATGCTGAAGGCTCATTCAAGGGCTCACAAGGACTGGTGGTTTTCAAAGACAACTTGTCAATGGGCTTCTGTTAGGACAGATATTAGTCTGTGTCTCCTCTGTTGAGCTTCAGGGTGGGCGGATGTCAGTCCTCAGGGCTCCCCTTTCTTGTTCAGGGTCCCTCAGCTGTGCCTTTTCTATAGTTGGAGGTACTGCCACTGACTCTGGGGCCTGTTTTAAGTTCAGAGGAGGCCCCAGCTCTTCAGATTGGCAGATATGGTGTGCGGTTTCAGTGGACACTGAAGCTCAGGAGGGTTCTGGAAGCCTGGCTGGAATAGCTGGGGATAACACAGCATGTCTGCCCCCTCACTCCTCATAAACTGTGGACTGAAGCAGACACAGACGGGGGTGGAGGTAGAGGGTACAGCCCTTTCTGGGGGGACTCATCTGCCTCATTGCTTCCCACAGCCCTACTGAGCCTCTGCAGGGAAGCCGGTTCAGGAAGTGCCCCAGAAGCGCAGATGGTGAGGATGGCAGCTCCACCTTCAGGACCCTCCTCTGTATGTTTCCTGAGACCTGGGAAAATGGACATGGTGTTGAGTGGGAGCCCCTTTGCAGGGTTTGCTGCTGTGAGCAAGAAGGGTCACAGCTTGGTACCCAGTGGGTTCTGGAAGGACCACAACAGACAAAATTGCTGTTGGAATGAAAGTGGGCAGAGAAGGAATGCTCACATCTGAGCTTCAAACAAGGCACACAGTATGAGACGCTTTATCTGGATCAACTCTGAATCGGGGATTTCTCAGGGCTTCATCATAATCATGTGCTGCACAGTCACCAGGAGCTCAGCCACGGAGCCAGACTACAGGGTTCAAATCCCACCGCTGCTCTCACTAGCTTGTGATCATGGGCAAGTTGGTTAACCTCTGTGTTTCCACGTCTATAAAGAGGTGTGATAATAATATACACTTCACAGACTTGGTTGTGATGATGGAGTGAGTGGATGTGTGCAAAGTGCTTCTAACGCAGCCTGGAGCATTATAAGCACTTATGTGTTAGCTGCTGTCTTAGTCCATGCCTGCTGGGATAGAAAGTACCATCGACTGGCTGGCTTATCAACCACAGAAATGTACTCTTCACAGTTCTGGGAGCTGGAGGGCCAGATCAGGGTGAGAATCCTCTTCCAGCCTGCAGCCTGTCAACTTCTCTCTGTGTCCTCACAAGGCAGACAGGGTGTGGGAGCTCTCTGGGGTCTCTTTTATCAGGGCACTAATCCCATTCATGTGGGCCCCACCCTCCTGACCTAAGTAACTCCCAAAGGCCCTATTTCCTCATACCATCACCCTGGGGATTAGGGTTCAACATAGAAATCTGTGGGAATACAAACAGCCCGTCCATAACAGTTATGAATGTTGTTCAGCTTATGTGATGAGGGTGGGAGAATAAATAGTGAATTTGAGTTTTAATTGCAAGTACTAGGATGAGATGGTTGGATGGCATCATCAACTCAGTGGATATGAGTTTGAGCAAACTCCGGGAGACAGTGAAGGACAGGGGAGCCTCACATGCTGCAGTCCGTGGGGTCGCAAGGTCAGGCGTAACTGAGTGACTGAGCAATAACACGAGAGCAGAGCAAGAGTAAACGACTTTGTTCGGATCAGCAAGAGAGCTGTGGTGCTAGTTCTGCAGGTGACTGAAAATTGATCCCCTTGGGCAAAGAAGCTGAACCCCTAGGAAGCCTCAGTTTGTGCCTCATGAAAAGTGACCCTTAGACCACAGGTCAGTGAAACCCTGGGATGTGACTCACTGATTTGACTGATGCCTCTAGACCTGGGTGAGCTGTGGGGGCGGGGGTCAGAAAGGACCCTGTCCATCCATTTCTGGGCTCTTGTATCTTGAGGGGGTCCCAGGAGAAGAGAAGTGTCCCCGTGGGGATGTGAGGTTGCTCACTGTAGAGCAGGTAACAGAACCCCTTCCAGTCTCCTGTAGCTCCCCTTCGGTAAGTTCTGCCTTGTTCATCACTGCCTGGGTGAGGGGATTCTTTGGGAGCTCAGAGAGAAGCCACAGACTCATCCCAGTTGCGTGGTGGGCTGGGGGAAATACGATATGACTCCTGTAGACAAACGGGCCTGAGCCCTGGGACAAACGCCATCTGGGAAACATGCGTGCATGCGTGTCTATGTAATGTATAGGATGGCACGTCTCTGTGTGCACAGATAGTGAGAGAGATGAATGACATATGACAGTGCAGATGCAGTGAAGAATGTGGGCTAGAGGCGGCTTCAGCTGATGGAAACCACTGAAGCCTTCGAGGAAGAACTTGCTTCTGAAGCAGCATCCCAGGGCAGCAGGGCTTAGGTATGGAGGAAGCTGTGAGAAAGACACGGGGTGGGGAAAGGCAGCATGTGTCTTGCGAGGAGTCAGAGGGTTGGGTGCGTTGGCAGGTGGGGTTGGAGCTAGAGGAGGGGGAGCAAGAACCGGAGAGGGTGGCAAAGACTACCAACGCCGAGTTTAGGGGTTTGGACTTTTCCCTGCAGATGACAGTGAGAGAGATTCGAGAAGTATTTTTGTACATGGCAGTGATATAAAAAGTGCTGCTCTTTGGGAAAAAAAAGAGCAGTCTGTTGTCTGGTGCAGGGTGGGGGTGAGAAAATGGGGGCGGGGGAGCTGGTCTGAGGGTGCAGGCAGAGGGCTGGCGATGGAAGGTGGAGAACTCAGCTCCTCCATTGGACACAAAAGGCAACAGAGCAGCCCTCTGATCCCACTTGGATGTCCCTGCAGGAACCGGAAAGTAGAGCAGCCACAGCCCAGAGCTTGGCCACCAGCTCACGAGTTTCTGCAGAGGGGGCAGGGAGTGATGGGAACTCAGAGGAAACACAAGTGGAAAGACCTCAGAGTTGGGGCCCAGATCAGACTGCAGCATTGTTAAAAGAGATATGAATGACCTTGTGAGTTGGGGTAATGCATGCCTGGTCCCTGACTGTTCAGAGAGCAGCTTTTATTAAGTTAGTTCAACTTGACACTCATCCACCCACACCTTCCAGATGTCCAGTCCTGTGCTGGGTGTTGGGGAAATGCAGAGGACACNGTTTCTGCAGAGGGGGCAGGGAGTGATGGGAACTCAGAGAAAACACAAGTGGAAAGACCTCAGAGTTGGGGCCCAGATCAGACTGCAGCATTGTTAAAAGAGATATGAATGACCTTGTGAGTTGGGGTAATGCATGCCTGGTCCCTGACTGTTCAGAGAGCAGCTTTTATTAAGTTAGTTCAACTTGACACTCATCCACCCACACCTTCCAGATGTCCAGTCCTGTGCTGGGTGTTGGGGAAATGCAGAGGACAAGACAGAATCCTTGGCCTTCGGGAGCTTGTACTCGGGGGGACGGGGTGGGGGGTGAACCTCCAAAAGGGCTGGCCCTGCACATTATGGGTGACCCCATAGAGGACATCAGAGGGGGAGGTTCTGACTTACTGTTTTCCTGTCTCATGTGTGGACGGTCAGCACTTTGGGGGCAGGAACAGGGTTTCCCCCTTAGTACTTGTACCCCTGGTTGCCCCAGGTGCAGGGTAGACACATTGTGTGTTTATGAATGGAGAGATGGATGCACAAGGAGCTGAAGGTATGGATGGACCCAGGGAGTTTGCTGTCCTGCAGACTCCACCAATCTGCCTGCAATGCGGGAAGCCTGGGTTTGATCTCTGGGTTGGGAAGATCCCCTGGAGAAGGGAATGACTACCCACTCCAGTACTCTTGCCTGGAGAATGCTATGGACAGATGAGCCTGGTGGGCTACAGTCCATGGGGTCACAAAGAGTCGGACACGACTGTGCGACGAACTTTCACTTTTCGGCCTCCAAGCAACTCATCACTCACAGTCTCTTAACTGGTTATGTTTTCTGAGTCTCTCAAAAATGCTCTGAAGGCAGGAGGCTGGAGCTTCATCTCGCAACATGCCTCCCTCTTGGCTGCTCTAAATTTTAATTAGTCATGATCATCATAAGCGTGTTTATAGCACTTCAGCATTTCCAAACCACTTCCCACACATTATCTCCCCGGGATCTCACGCAGCTGCGTTAAGGCAGGAAGATGATCAGGGCATTTGTGACTCTCCCTGTCACACGAGGGAAGGGATCTGATGTCTTCCATGTGCCCTCGGGCGCTGCTTGCCTTCCACATGCTCTCATTATCCTTACTTTTACACATGTAACTTATTTAATTATCTCTGCAACAAGGCCAGGCCATTATTATTCCCGTTTCACAGATGTGAAACTCATATGCAGAGAAGTCAAGCATGGCGCCCAAGGGGGCACAGCAAGTGAGCTGAGATTCAAACTTGGTTCTGCCTGATTCCAAGTCTAGTCGTAATGACAATAAAGATGAAAAGTATGATGAGGGTGGTGAAGGTGGTGATGGGCACTTACTGAGGGTTAACTCTGTGCCAAGCACTGAGCCTGGCATTTACATGTTTTATTAAATGAATACTCACTGAGTACTAATTAATTAANAAAGATGAAAAGTATGATGAGGGTGGTGAAGGTGGTGATGGGCACTTACTGAGGGTTAACTCTGTGCCAAGCACTGAGCCTGGCATTTACATGTTTTATTAAATGAATACTCACTGAGTACTAATTAATTAATACTCAATACTAATTTACTCCTACAATCCCCTAGGGTAGCTGCTATTATTATCCACCGTGTTTTTTCACTGGGCCAGATGCGCTGGGGAGTGTGTATTTCAGAGAAGGTGATAGCTGTTACCTGATGCTTCACAGGCATTAAGTAACTCCAGGTTTAACGCTTTGCACAACCAGCTTAGGGCTCAGCATGTAGCACGGCGACAATGTGTACAAAATAGAAGTGAAGACATCGGGAGACTTCCTCCGAAAATGCATAAATGAAATATACCTTTAGACAATACTATTAGAATTTTATTTTCACTGTGTGGCTTCCCAGATGACACAGTGGTGAAGAATCCACCTGCCAATCCAGGAGATGAAAGAGACAAGGGTTCAGTCCCTGGGTGGGAAAGATTCCCTGGAGTAGGAAATGGCAAACTTTTCCAGTATCCTTGCCTAGAAAATTCCATAGACAGAGGAGCCTGGAGGGCTACAGTCCATGGGATCGCAAAGAGTGGAATACGCACATCCTTATTCTCATAGATTCTAAAAAGGAAGACTTCATCTCCGAAGAACGAAATTTTTTCGAAGAATTCAAGGTCTTTCAAAATGGACTAGGCATCTTGGGGCAACAGTGAGCTCCTCGATGCATTACAGGAAGACGACAAGCCCCCCTTTGGATCTGCTTGAGCTTCAGTTGCTGTGGGGCATCCGGGCAGGACTAGGAAGGAGGCCGGGAAGGAATGGGAAGATCGTAAGATCTGGAAAAAGGTCTGGGCTGGCGCCAGACCCCAGGCCAAGGACCAGACCCCGGGGAAAAGGGCATTGAGGGGCAGGAAGGGCGCCTGGGTGAAGAGGCCTGGGGATTGCACTCGCAGGAGGGAAAGTGGGGGAAGGTGGGGCCCGGGGCCCCAGGAGAGCACTCTGAATAGCGGCTCCTGGA
>SJYV01035494.1:0-14213 GCA_006410875.1 Neotragus pygmaeus
TGAAATTTCTTTTAAAAGACTATGAAAAGTGGAAATGTTAGTCACTCAGTCATGTCTGACTCTTTGCAACCCCATGGACTGCCTGCCAGGCTCCTCTGTCCATGGAATTCTTCAGGCAAGAATACTGGAGTGGGTTGCCATTTCCCTTCTCCAGGAGATCTTTCTGATCCAGGGACTGAACCCAGGTCTCCCGCATTGCAAGCAGATTCTTTACCTTCTGAGCCACCAGGGAGGCCCTGAAAGACTATGAATATACTATGAAAATACCTGTTGTGTATGGCAAGCGTGGTACTGATATTATGTGTTGAAGATGAATGCAAATTGGAATCTAAACATTTCTGAAGACAGAACACCTAAAGAATGACTCAGGAATTCTAAACTGTTGGCAAGATTCTTTCTGTTAACAGAAATGTCTGAGTCGATATTTAATTTACCTGATGCAAGGGTAACACTGCTTTTACATTTAACAGTGAAAATAAAGTCTTTGGGGGCAAGAGGGCCTCCTTGTAGAGGAAGAACTGTGGACACTGGGGTTGCCAATCTGGCATCACATGGTTTTCCATACTTTGAACAACTATTTATTAAAGATTTTAAGCAACTACTTCTTTCTTTTTTTTAATATAAATTTATTTATTTTGATTGGAGGTTAATTACTTTACAATATTGTATTGGTTTTGCCATACATCAACATGAATCCGCCACAGGTATACACATGTTCCCCATCCTGAACCCCCCTCCCGCCTCCCTCCCCATACCATCCCTCTGGGTCGTCCCATTGCACCACCCCCAAGCATCCAGTATCATGCATCGAACCTGGACTGGCAATTCATTTCATATATGATATTATACATGTTTTGATGCCATTCTCCCAAATCATCCCACCCTCTCCCTCTCCCACAGAGTCCAAAAGACTGTTCTATACATCTGTGTCTCGTATACAGGGTTATCGTCACCATCTCCCTATTTCTTAAAAACCAATCAGTGCACAACACTATTTAAGCCCTGAGCCAGAGAAGTGGAGGGTCGCATGGTCATGTGTACCAAAATTGTGATTCCAAGTGGGGAGGGGGAAATACAAATGATAAGATAAGACAATGAAGAGAGAGGTATTGTCAAGTGGAGATCAAAACTATATAGGAGTTCCAAGGATGGATAGGTCTTGGTGGGCTACTGCATGCCAGTGACAAGTCAGCTTCTATTCTGTGAGGCTGTATCTTCTCTTTCTTGTGCTGTGCTGAGTTGCTCAGTCGTGTTCAACTCTTTGCAACCCCATGGATGATAGCCCACCAGGCTCCTCTGTCTATGGGTATTCTCCAGGCAAGAATACTGGAGTGGGTTGCCATGCCGTTCTTTAGGCGATCTTCCTAACCCAGGGATGGAACCCAGGTCTTCTGCATTGCAGGCAGATTCTTTACCATCTGAGTCCCTAAATTATCTGGAATACATGGGAATATCTGAGAGGCCTCTAATTTTCACTGAGTATGGACATACGTAAAATAATGCCAGAGGAGCATAATGAAAGCAGGGGTATTTATATACGTGAGTAACTCATGGAGATATAGTACAGGCTTAGAAACAAATGTGTGAATTGGGGACTAGTATAGTAAACTGTCACGGAACTCTTTTAGGTAAAGTTGAGTGCCTTTCCTTTGTCTGACTCTGATCTATAATCATTATTTAAAAGTACTACGCTTTAACAATCTAAGAAGTATTGATATTTATTTATTTATGCCACTTGGTTTGTCAGCTTTTCAAATAGGTTTGCTTTTTCTCAGATCATTTTCTGTGTTTTACCATCAATCGCCATAGAAGTCTTTCTCAGAGCCTGGGTCGGGCTGAATAACAGATATCATTTCTGACAGTTGTAAAGTGAGGCTAACGAACGTCCCAATGAGGATGTCCTGTGCCAGGCTCATCCATCCAGCTGAATTTGCATTGTGAGTGTCATTGCCCACTGCTGCCCAGGGCTGCAGTCATTTATTTAATAACTCAGTTCATAGGCATTACAGGATAAATGCAGCATTTCATATTATTCAAGACAAATAAAGAATACAAAAATGCTGCATGGAGAAAAGTAACATTTTAGTTCTTCTTCTCACTGACCATGGCTTGTTGAAATGTTGAGCTCATATGACAGTTACTTGAGTTGTAAAATGTTAACCAGAGTCTATTAAGTATGGAAAGTCTGTATTTCCAGCTGTGTCAGTGATGGCATGTGGTGTTTGCTTTGTGTTTACTGGCAAGAATTTTTAAGGTGTGTTTATTTCCCGAAACTCCAGTATTTAAAGTGCAGACCATTCATGCAGTAAGCATGAATGAATTGAACTTGCTTCTAGGAGTTGATACTAAGAAATAGTTGTGAAAAAAATGCATTAACTGAAAGAAACAGTGTTAAACGTAGATTATGCCTTCTTTGTAATGAATTTTCTTCCCTTTCTTTGGATCTGTTGACTTTTTTCCCTTTCATTCATCTAAAATTAGTCTAGGTATTCAGTCTTATTTTGAATGTTACAAAGCTGTCATTGAAACAGCAAGCTAGAACAATGAAAATGAGCTGTCTTTAAGGGGAGACAAAACGAGTGTTAAAATAGCGATATAAAGGCACAAACTTCTAGTTAAAATCAGCCACAATTGTTAATGATGAAAATTTTTGCCCTTCAAAGGTAAAACTGGTGAAAGTAATTTATTATTGCTCCTATGATTAGTCTCTTGGTATAGTTTATTTTGCATAGTAGATCCTCAGATATTTAATGAATGAAAGTATAAATGATTTTCCTTGGTGATGAAGTCACACTGATGGAAATAAACATGGAAAAAAAGTCTGGATTCATAAAATGAGCCGTAGAGAGTAACCATAAAAATCATAGTTAAGACAACCCAACAAGTCTGTTTTTTTTTTTTTTNGTATAAATGATTTTCCTTGGTGATGAAGTCACACTGATGGAAATAAACATGGAAAAAAAGTCTGGATTCATAAAATGAGCCTTAGAGAGTAACCATAAAAATCATAGTTAAGACAACCCAACAAGTCTGTTTTTTTTTTTTTTTAACCTAAATAAAGATATTTTCTTCCATGGAATTTTTGAGTATTTAAGAGCAAGTCAAAATTGGAAAAAATCCTAGATAGGTACTATTTGGGAAAGTTAAAAATTATTGCCACAAGTCGTCTTTTCCTACTATGAACTCCTACAATTTGTGTAGCTGCATCTCATTTATAAGATGTGCAGCTCTACACCTGGTTTTAAAATTGCCTGTATTTATACTGTTGGGGAGCAGGATACGCCATCCCAGAATGTGCCACTTGAGTATGTAGATTATCTCAAGCTAAAGACAGACAAGACCTGGCAACTTCCCTGGTGGTCCTATGGTTAAAAATCCACCTTCCAATGCAAAGGATGTTTATTTGATTCCTGATCAGAGAACTAAGATCCCACATGCTGTGGGGCAACTAGAGAACCTGTGCTCTGCATCTAGAGAGGAGCCCACGTGCCGCAACGAGGACCTAACAGAGCCAAAAAAGAATAAAAAGAAAGATAGGCAAGGCCCAGCAGAGTCAGGAAGAGCTTTTTACCTCTCCCTTAACTATCTAAAATAATTTAGATAGGGAATCTGTACCGAAAGAGAGCTTTTACCAGAGATAACTTTTTATGTCAGAAAGACTTCTCTGCATGGCACGGCAAACAGTTGTTTACAATATTTACTCTCCTCATCTTCCCATGAATTGCCTTCCTCCCGTCTGAAGCCCTAGACCTCTCCCCTCTTGTTCGTTCAGGATGGTATATAAGCCTCAATTACCAGACTATAAGGGGAGTATCATATTTTTATGGGGCTTCTGTAAGTAAGAAGTTTGGTTTCCTTTTGATCTGTCATGTTAAATTATTTTTTAGGCCAGCTAAAGAAACTAACGACTTCCCTAGTGGCTCAGATGGTAAAGTGTCTGTCTACAATGTGGGAGACCCGGGTTTGATCCCTGGGTCGGGAAGATCCCCTGGAGAAGGAAATGGCAATCCACTCTAGTACTATTGCCTGGAAGATCCCATGTACAGAGGAGCTTGATAGGCTACAGTCCATGGGGTTGCAAGGNGGGAGACCCGGGTTTGATCCCTGGGTCGGGAAGATCCCCTGGAGAAGGAAATGGCAATCCACTCTAGTACTATTGCCTGGAAGATCCCATGTACAGAGGAGCTTGATAGGCTACAGTCCATGGGGTTGCAAGGAGTCAGACACGACTGAGCGACTTCACTAGAAAGAAACTAAAAAGGAGGAAGGGAGAAGCTCTTTAGACAGGCCTATGTCCACTTCATCCTTGTAGCTGTGCACTTGTGGTAGCTCAGTTAATTGTTAAATGAAAGCTTGTTTTCATGGGCTGGTTTACAGTATTGAGGTTGGGAGATGTATAACACGTAGACCTGGGATAAACAATAACAATGCCATGGGCTTGAGCTGGAGTTTTAAGTGTGGTGGGCACTGATCATAAGTTGACCTAGAGAAGTTTGAAGAAATAAAAGACTTGAAGCAAACTTGAAAATTTGTGTAAGAGTCCACTTTTAGGAGGAGATAAGAGCACAGACAAATGTTCATATAAGGATGCATGGCTTGTTAGAGAGCTGCCTTATAGCTTGAGGAGAAAGTAGCAAGACATGCAACTGGAAAGACAGGCAGAGATAGGTTGGGAAGGGTCTTTCAGATCAGCTTCACTTACACTTGGTGAGTGATGGCAAACATGAAGGCTATGTGCAGGAGATGATTAAACATTTTAGAAAGATTATTCTGGTAGTAGTGAGAACAACCGATGGGAGGGACTCAAGACCTGAATCAAGAAGACCAGTTATTGAGTGCCCTATGAAAAGGGCCACATTGCCATTCCCCTCTCTGTTTCCTGGGATTACCTCCCAAATAAAATACTTGCAGTTGATTCCTTGTTTAAGATTCCAAACCAAGACAAAACTTGTTGAGAAGTAGGAGTTAATGGAAAGGATAAGTTTGAAGGTACAGAAAAGAGGAGAAATAATCAATGGAGCAAGGACTTTATTAACTGAAGAGAAGAGGTGGGGGTGATATAGAAGCCTGGATAAGAGCAGTAGCAGTAGCTATAAATGGGAAAATTATAGAAGACTTGCATAGAAACTTTTAATAAAAAAAACCTTTCATAAAAAGGTTTCAAGTGAGCTGGATACTGTGATTGACAGGACAGTATAGGTAGTAAAAAGACAGTTCAATTATCATAGATGAAGCACATCAAACAAAGTACTCAGTAAATATACTCATAAAGTATTTATCGTTTGCCCTATTGATACTGGTATTTTATAATTTGAGGAAAAACCTAGTTTCAAATATAAAAGACACCTGAAAGTTTTTCCTCTCTGCATTGCAAAACTAAAGAACAAAACTGAATTTGTTCATAAGGGTAAAGGTCTTATTCTTTTTGAATCACAAAGATGAGATTTTGCAAAAGTATTTCAAAGTAAACATCTTATTCATGTTTGGCCTAATATATTAAATCATTAAAAAAACACACACACACACAACAACTTCTATTTGAAGAGATGTTCAAATACAGGAATAAAATTTCAGATAACAAAAGGGATATGGTAATTTAAAACATTGACCACATTATGCTTTCTTCATATTTTTACTGTAAAAGCAGAGACTAAACTATTAATAACCTAATCCTAATGACCTGAAGGCAAGAATCAGAATAGTGATGCCTTCGTTCATTCAACATTTATTCATAAATTAATCATGCTGCTGCCGTTCTGTACCAGACATTGAAAATAAGCCCCAAAGACTCAATTCTTCTTCTGTAGGAATGAGCACTTTAGTTAAAGGAACTTACCTCTAAAGAAATCATTACAACATAGTGTGATGAGTGAATTAAGAAAGTCTTTCTACACGATGTGACATTGAAGGTTCAGAGTGGGTCTCTAAGGATAAACGGGCAATTTAATAGTGTGATTCTGGGAACTTAGGCAAAAGGAGTGGAGAGAGGGATGAGAAATGAGATTAAAAACCAAGTAAAGGGCCAGGTTTTGACAGGCCTTAGGTGGCACATGTATTATTTAAGATTATGTTCTGCTCTAAGGATCAGAAAATCATACTCCAGCAGCTTAAGGAAGTATGGAGTTAGTATTTTTCACATACCTGACAATCTGGGGTATCTCTTTGATAAATACTTACATGATGCCTGTTTTCTAAGCCTTTTACAAATAATAACTCATCAGATGCTTATAACAATCCTTTGTAGTGTGTATTTTTTTTTATCCTTAGAGTACAGATGGAGAAAATAAGACATGGAGTAGTTAAGGATTGTAATAGTGCACAAGTAAGTGATAAAGTCATCTTTGAGTCCAAACGGCTTGTCTCAAGAGGGTCCTGAGTGACTCCATCCTGGACACCACTCTGCTGTCAGTTGAGGAAGAAATAGCAGGGTGAACCTCCCCTCCCCCTACCACCCCGAAGCGGGAGCAAGATTGGCCCATTGGAGAACTACAAGGAAGGAGAGACAAGGAAGAAAAGGACACATCATATCTGAACATTTATTTAGTTAAAGTGAGAAATCCAATAGGAATAGCACATTCTGATCATTCAAGATCTCAGTGCTTCTGAGGAGGAGATGAAGTTAATTAAATTGGCAACTAAATATCCCAGAGCTTTGGATTCTGCTAACTTACTAAATAGCAGGGAATAANTTTAGTTAAAGTGAGAAATCCAATAGGAATAGCACATTCTGATCATTCAAGATCTCAGTGCTTCTGAGGAGGAGATGAAGTTAATTAAATTGGCAACTAAATATCCCAGAGCTTTGGATTCTGCTAACTTACTAAATAGCAGGGAATAAACAGGAACCTATAGGATTAGAGGACTTTCCTGATGGCTCAGAGGGTCAAGAATCCACCTGCAAAGCAGGAGACACAGATTTGATTCCTGGGTTGGGAAAATTCCCTGGAGAAGGAAATGCCAACCCTTCTTGCCTAAAGATCCCACTCCTGTATTCTTGCCTGAAAAATCCCATGGACAGAGGAGCCTGGCAGGCTACAGTACAAAGGACTGCATAGAATCGGACATGACTGAGTGACTAAGCACATGCAGCAAGGAGATAGTTACAGGATTAGACTCTCAAGAAAGATTTGTCAGTAAGAGCTTGGCAAATACAGCCAGTGGCCACTTTTGAGAGGGGTAGAAAGTTTATTTCTCTAAACCTTATTTATACGGTTAATCTTACTTTGTTTATGTAATCTATTTTTAAATGATAAATTTGAAATGTTTTTATTCTAAACAAATGAATGTTCTTACACATGNCAGCCAGTGGCCACTTTTGAGAGGGGTAGAAAGTTTATTTCTCTAAACCTTATTTATACGGTTAATCTTACTTTGTTTATGTAATCTATTTTTAAATGATAAATTTGAAATGTTTTTATTCTAAACAAATGAATGTTCTTACACATGAAAAACAATAGTAAGCTTAGACACAAAAAATGTGTTATTCTTTCCCTCTCTCTCTCTCTTTTTTTTTTTTTTTTTTGGATTTTTAGATCTTTAAGAAAATCGCTCTTCCTGCATTATCTTTCTAAAACATACAAAACTTACTATGTTGCTGCTTTGCTGCTTTTAAAAAAGTTACTGATGTCTTTCCTTTGCCTACTGACGTCACTGCAATCTGGCCTGACTCTAGACTTCCAGCCTCTTCTCCTGTACATTTATAGCTCTGTCCACATGGAATTTCTCTCCATTCTCTGCATACCCCATGTCTTACACAACTGATGCCCTTTCAATGCCCGTGTCCTCCACATTGGTTTCCATGCCCAGATTGCCTTTGTTCTGACACTCCAAGGGCTATAAGCTCAGATCTCATCTCCTCCATGAAGTTCTCTATAGCCACCCAGAGAGAATTATTAATAACCCCCCTCTGTGTTCCCATAATGCTGCTAAGCTTTTACCTCTTTTTTTATGATGATGAATTTGCCTTTAATATCTTCTAACACTCAAGTCTAATTAGATGTACNTTTTTTGGGAAGGTATCAGTTTATTTTTTAATTAATGCTATCAATTAGAAAGCTCTTGTATCTTGGATAATCAATATGAGATTTTCTTGATTTATCCTTTTAAATTATATTACCAATCATTGAAAGCATACTATTATTATATTGGAAGCAAAACAGAAAATAATTTTTACGTGTGTTATCACTTGTCTTTTGATAACTTCTGTGTTTCTTACCCGACGTTTGCTTCATACATTTCATGTTCACCTAAGGCCTGGTGAATGCTGGTAAAATTGAATATATGCCCATACCAGTACTGATGGAACAAAAATGACTTCAAAACAAAGCTTTTATTAACATGTATTCTGTTTTCCTTGCAAATTTGTTTTTTTTCCCCTCCAAACATATGCATATCTGAAATTCAAATTGAGTACTCCTTACCTCATGCTCTCCTCCGTACCTCTAATGAGGTGGAAAAATGTACATTAATGATGGAAAGTTATTTAGTGCTGAACAGAGTTAATTGCTTCTAATCACTGCTTACATCCATCTGGTTTTATGGTAGACAACAAACCTCTTCATTGGGCTTGCACATTGACATATTGTAAATCACAGAGATGCACTGGCATCTTGCATATTGTGCTTCTATTAGTGTGGCTGCATGTTCATAGAGCTCCAATGGCAGGCATTGGGATGCAGATCAACTTGTCCATGTTCTGTTAGAACTGCAGGGAGCCCTACTGAACTGGCCTCCCCAGACTCACTTGGAAGGCGGTGGAAAGCTACTGGCTATCAAACTCTGGATGAAAAGCTGTGGAAGAGAGGCTGAGATTGAATAATATGGTCCCTTGGCCATAAATTTGGAGCTGAGGTGATAATATTGGTGACTGTCTAATTTTTTTTTTCCAAAAGCGTAGGGTTAAGTCTTTCTTCTGTTACTATCATTTGGCAGAGTAAACAGAGAAAGTATTGCATGAACAAAGAACCAAGGCTTAGAACTAAGCTAGACATATCTTTTTGTGCTAAGTCACTCAGTCATGTCCAACTCTTTGCAACTGTATGGACTGTAACCTGCCACGCTCCTTATTCATGGGATTTTTCAGGCAAGAATGCTGGAGTGGGTTGCCATTTCCTCTTCCAGATGATCTTCTGACCCAAGGATAGAACCTGCATTTCCTGGATTGGCAGGCAGATTCTTTATCACTGAGCCACCTGAGAAGCCCAGATACAACCTTTTGTCTTCCTTTTTATCTTGTGTCCAACAATAATAGCTTCTTAGGTTCATAGAGTTAAGCAATATTTTATCAGAACTTTAGGATGGTCAAAAGAAGCTCATTAGTATGTGCATTATGACAAGGAATAGCTTTATTATAGCATAATTACACTGGAGCTAGAACTAATTAGGGCATCATTACAATGATGCCATTGGTCAGTATCTATTGAAAATAGACTTAGGAAATTAACCTGTGGTGAATGTGACCTGCAAATTCCATGATAATATAGAAAATTTGATAGGATAGTGTAATTACCATAATATCCTACATTGTAGGTGATCTTATTGTTAAATTAGGCATAGTGCCTAAACCTTAAAAAAGAGAAGTGAAGAGAATGGGAGAGGAGGTGTGCATAAGACTCTGATACCACTTTTACTTTCTTTGGCCTCTGCCTATCTAATTCCTTCCTCTTAAGAGTGAATGACTTTAGAGGGAGGTAACTAAAAGTCATAAAAGTTACGAAATGTAAAGCTGAATAGTGATTTAGGTATATTTGGTGATATGTGCTATCTTCATTTCATAAATAATAAAACTGCGGCCCAGAAAAAGTCCCCTGGACAAGTGAATTGAGTCAGAGTTACTTACATGGCAGCACCAATGTCAGAAGACAGATCAATGTCATGTATCTACACTTATATAGAAACTCATTAATTTGCAATCCAGACTTTGTGCTTCTTATTTTCCTATTTCCAGTTTTGTATCCTATTTTTATGAAAGGAAAAAAAAAACTGCTGAACAAGTTCTTGTCAGTTTTTTCCTTGGAAATACAACTTGGATGCTGTTGTGATGATAACTCTGAATTTAGCTCAATCTCTATATGTAAAGCTCTGAAATCCGTCAGACTTTCTGAATCATGAAAGGAGGATTGCATAGTTTGAAGTAATACTTAAGTATAATATAAATATTAATAAATTTAACATTTATATGTTGTTGTTGTTCAGTTGCTCAGTGGTGTCCAACTCTTTGCAAACCCATGAACTGTATCATGCCAGGCTTCCCTGTCCTTCACTGTCTCCTAGAGTTTGCTCAAACTCATGTCCATTGAGTTGAACATGTCATCCCACCATCTCATCCTCTGTCACACCCTTCTCCTCCTGCCTTCAATCTTTCCCAGCATCAGGGTCTTTTCCAATGAGTTGTCTCTTCACATCAGGTGGCCAAANCCATTGAGTTGAACATGTCATCCCACCATCTCATCCTCTGTCACACCCTTCTCCTCCTGCCTTCAATCTTTCCCAGCATCAGGGTCTTTTCCAATGAGTTGTCTCTTCACATCAGGTGGCCAAAGGATTAGAATTTCAGCTTCAGCATCAGTCCTTCCAATGAATAGTCAGGATTGATTTCCTTTAAGATTGGCTGGTTTGATCTCCTTGCAGTCTAAGGGACCCTCAAGAGTCTTCTCTAGCACCACAGTTCAAAAACATCAATTCTTCAACAGTCAGCCTTCTTTATGGTCCAAATCTCACATCTGTATATGACTATTGGAAAAAACCATCACTTTGAATATACAGACCTTTGTCAGCAAAGTGATATTTCTGCTTTTCAATATGCTGTCTAAGTTTGTCATAGCTTTTCTTCTAAGAAGCTAGTGCCTTTTAATTTCATGACTGAAGTCACCATCCGCAGTGATTTTGAAGTCCAAGAAAATAAAGTCAGTCCCTATTTCCATTATTTCCCCATCTATTTGCCATGAATTGATGTGACCAGATGCCATGATCTTAGTTTTTTGAATGTTGAGTTTTAAGCCAGGTTTTTCACTCTCTTCTTTCACTTTTAGCAAGGCTCTTTAGTTTCTCTTTGCTTTTTGCTATAAGGGTGGTGTCATCTGCATATCTGAGACACTTTATATTTCTCCCGGCAGTCTTGATTCCAGCTTTTGATTTATCCAGCCTGGCATTTCATATGATGTACTCTGCATATAAGTTAAATAAACAGGGTGACAATATACAGTCTTTATGTACTGCTTTCCCAATTTTGAACCAGTTTGTTGTTCCACGTCTGTTTCTAACTGTTGTTTCTTGACCTGCATACAGATATCTCAGAAAACAGGTAAAGTCTCTAAGAGTTTTCCACAATTTGTTGTGATCACAGTCACAGACTTTAGTATAGTCAGTGAAGCAAATGTCGATGTTTTTCTGTAATTCCCTTTCTTTTTCTATGATCCAGCGGATTTGGCAATTTGATTTCTGCTTCCTCTGCCTTTTCTAAATCCAGCTTGTACATCTGAAGTTCTCACTTCACATACTCTTGAAGCCTAGCTTGAAGGACTTTGAGCATTACCTTGCCAGCATGTGGAATGAGTGCAATTGTATGATAGTTTGAACATTCTTTGGCATTGGCCTTCTTTGAGACTGGAATGAAAGTGACCTTTCCCAGTCCTGTGGCCACTGTTGAGTTTTCCAAATATGCTTGCATATAAGATTTATTAAAAACCGCTAATCCGTGTAACTATCGATCCAAACTCCTCATTACCTACAAGAGTGTGTAAAGGAAATTTCACCGTAGTTCAATTTTTTGGATGAATTATCCTGACCTCACTTGTGCTATTTTTAGTATTTTAATTAAAAAAAGCTTGGTCACACCACATGGCAAGTGTAATTCCAGTTACCTGACCAAGGATTGAACCTGTACTCCTGCAGTGGAAGCACAGAGACTCAATCACTAGACCACCAGGGAAACCCCCTGTTTCTTGATATTTTAGTGCTGAGACTAAATTGGATTCTTGTGTCTTTCATGCTTCCTTTGTTCCTCTTACAACTGAAGTGAAATAATAAAATAAACCTGACTTAAATTTTTTGGAAAATTTGCAACATAGCCACAATTTTGGTCTCAAGTTTTTGCTTAGATTCTTCAAGGCTCAGGGGAGTTATATATGCTCAATTCAACTCATGTGTGCCTATAATGCTCTTTTTAAAATTTTAGACTACCTATGCATAATTTTTGCCCTCTAGGAAAATATTTACACACTTCCCTTCCATCTCTTTCATTTTTTTCTGGTTGAGAATTAGGTATATATGCATACATACTTACATACACGTGATGTATAACATATACACATATGTATAGAATTAAATCACTAGGGAATGGATTTCCAAATGAATTGTGCCATTTCTAAAAATAAATACAATGATATTCCAGTATATTTTATTTGTAACTCATCATCTCACTAGTGATTTGACTTGATGTCTGAAATGAGATTTTTAAAACTCTATTTTGGCAGCATTTCCCCCCTTCTTCCACATCTTTAGCATTCAACGTGAGTGGACGGCCAGTATGGGCTTGGTTGATTGGATGAGGGTTAAATGAAGAGTAGCCATTACTTCCATTTCCTTAATTACACCATCCTCATGCCATGATGAACCTTGCTCCATTTCACTCCTGTAGACCTGACAGACTATAACTGACCTAATTGATACCAGATGACAGCTCAAATAAGGCCTAATAAAGAAGTAATCACACTAATCTAATGAGCAAGCTGTTATGATATTGGCTTATAGGAAGCTGTTTTTTAATCCCTCCATTTTTCTTTTCTTCTCTATAACTACTACCTCCAATCTCTTTTTTTGTTGTTGTTATTGTAGAATCTGAAGAATTAAATGGACCTTAGGGGAGCATCAGGTCCACCTCCTGTGTGAAAAGTGGGAAGACTAGTACAGTGATCACATATATAACCACTGTTCACGTTCAGTAACTGTAAATATTATTTTTTGCCATATAGGCTTTCCCTGTATATTTTATGTATTATATATATTTTTTCTGAGTCAATTGGAAATTTCACATGCATTATAACATTGCATTCCTGACTATTTCATCCTGTGTTTTGAAAATAAGGTATTCTCCTAAATATGCACATCATTAGAAAATTAATGATAATATCCATTCTTATTCAAAATTTTCTGATTGTTCCAGAATAAATTTTTTCAAAGTTATGTTTTCACAGATAGAGATTTACAGACTTAGAAAATGAACTTCTGGTTTCGAGGCGGAGAGGACAGTTAGGGAGTTTGGGATGGTCATGTACACACTGCTATATTTAAAATGGAAACCAGCAAGGACCTATTGTATAGCCCATGGAACTCTGCTCAATGATATGTGGCAGCCTGGATGGGAGGGGAGTTTGGGGAAGAATGGATACCTGTATATGTATGGCTGAGTCTCTTCACTGTTCACCTGAAACTAACACAGCATTAATAATTGGCTATACCCCAAAACAAAATAAAAATTTAAAAACAAAAGTTCTGTTTTCAAGCCATATCTAATCAAAGTCTCATTAGTTTTTGAACATTTCCTTGCTCTCTGGCATAATAAAATGTGTTAGGCTCACTTTGTACTTTACTTGTCCTAGATCTGAAATTGACCATTATTCCAAGGAACCTAAGACCAAGATCTGGGCTATTATGTTCATTGCTTCAGGAATGTTATTACTTCTATGACTTTTCAGTGGAATAGCTGGGATGTATATGAGTATAAGTGCATACACATATGTTGAATTCCAAACAATATATTCTATTCAATTTTAATAATAGTGTTTCTTAGCTTTTTAGACTATTATAGATGATATACATATATATATATATATATTTGCGGGAAGTCTTGTTACCTAATACATTCACATATTTAACTTTTTTTTGTATGATATACTTACAATGGTTTCTAGATTATCTAAATTAAGTTAAAGAATTCTTTGTGAGTGCTGTTTTCTTTTTAGACTGGATCCCATTCAGCAGGTATAGTCAGAGTATTACACACAAAAGTTACTTGGAATAGTATTCTGCATGATTAGGCTATTCATTTGAGTACATGAACTGTATAAGATTTCTTTGCTTCTAGTTTACGGGATTGCTTTTTTATTTAAATTTATATTTTGATTATGTAAAAATATTTATGTGAGTCAAAAAAATATATATATAAACCTATATACATTATATGTATCAGTTTAGTTGCTCAGTCGTGTCCGACT
>SJYV01035500.1:0-11340 GCA_006410875.1 Neotragus pygmaeus
CCTGATGTATTTTAATTATTCCTGTATAAATGTTATCAGCATAAAGTGCTTTTTTTTAATCTAAAAAAAATTTTAAGAATCTTTTTATATTATGTGATATGTTAAGGAATATCCATCTATCATTTCTCTAAACCATGAATCCACATCAGTCGCTCTTATTGTCAAACTTGCTTTCTCACAGAGTAAGTTATAACTTATAGTGGGGATACTACTAAAACCTCCAATTTGCCACTGCTGTTTGAGTCCCTTTGATTATTTACTTGATAAATATGAAGGAGTAGAAATCACCCCTCTCATTCAAATGGAGTGGCTCTAATATAAAATTAACCTTTAAAATTAATTAGCACATGACTTAAGATGAGATTATTTATAACACCTCTCCCTTACCTCCTGACCATCAGAGAAGAGCTTCATCTTCATGAATATTATACTTAAGGCTACAACATAAGAAATGAAGTATATTTCCACAATTTTTGATCCCTTCTAAATATGCTTTAGTTTAAGTCTTTTGATTTTTAGCCTATAATTTAGCATATATAAGATTTAATATGATTAACTTTATATTAAACAACTTCTGGTAGTTGTAAGCATTAATTGGATAAAGTATATCTGTATCTCAAAGTGATTTTTAAAAGAATAAAGAGTTTACACAACATCATCTATACAATATAGGGCATTAAGTAAAGGAATATAAATCATATACACGTTCTATGCTGGGATAATAATAAATAGTGTTCCTCAAAGTACCGTGACATCCACATATTTCAAACTAGAGATATGTTGCCACTGTGAATGCTAAGACACAGAAGTCTCTTTCTTCCCCAAAAGAACTATGATCATACGCAATCTATATTGCTTTGAAGATGAGGAAAGAATATGCCTTAATGAGGACCAGAGATCTTCCCTTGGTCATTCTAGCCAACAAATCAACAAATCATAGAATTCTTAGATAAAATAATTGCAAATTGGTATAAAAATTATTTTAGAGGATTGGTTTCAATTAAGGCTATGTTATCTATATAGTATGTCTTATATAATATGGATCTTAAAAAAATCAACAGTAATCTTTTGCTGTCTTATATAGAGTCCTAAGTTAAAATTTTTTTTCAAGTAGAATCCTAGATGGAAACCAAAAGAGTTAAACGATTAACTAGTAATCATGTCATAATTTTGTTGCTTAAACTGGGAAACAGTAGATTTTATAAGTGATAAAAACTTATATAACATTTAAATGTTGTATTATCCAGCATTTATTGTTCAAAACATGGAATGGATATTATTATTTCCCTGATCATTTTGGAGTGAAAGATTCTAAGCAGAAATCATAAAATTTCATTGCCCAATGTCACTGAGTTTATAAAATAGCAGAGCTAGAAGTTGAATCCAACCATTCTACCTCAGAACACATGATCATAATCATTACATGAGGCAAGTGGCATGGTATTTCAGTGAAATATCTTTATCCTTTAGACATGATATAGGCAGAGAGTTAGGGGTTGAAGCTCCTCTGAAAGGTAATGAAGATCTGTAGGTATAAAAATCGACCTATGGAAAGGAATAACATTTTCCTGTGCAGCCACAGGCTTATCTCTTAAGAGATGAAGAAAGCTATACACTTGGGCAAGAAAAGTCAATGCCTTTTGAGGGAAGATACAGTTGATGCCACCCTTATGGCAGAAAGTGAAGAGGAACTAAAAGGCTTCTTGATGAAAGTGAAGCTCAACATTAAGAAAACTAAAATCAGGGCATCTGGTCCCATTACTTCATGGCAAAAGAATGGGGAAACAGTGGAAACAGTGTCAGACTTTATTTTGGGGGGCTCCAAAAGCACTGCAGATTGTGATTGCAGCCATGAAGTTAAAAGACATTTACCTCTTGGAAGGAAGGTTATGACCAACCTAGATAGCATATTCAAAATCAGAGATATTACTTTGCCAACAAAGGTCCGTCTAGTCAAGGCTATGGTTTTTCCAGTAGTCATGTCTGGATGTGAGAGTTGGACTGTGAAGAAAGCTAAGTGCTGAAGAATTGATGCTTTTGATCTGTGGTGTTGGAGAAGACTCTTGTGAGACCCATGGACTGAAAGGANACCTGAAGTCTTCACTCTGGTCCTCGGACCTTCCTTTGACCTTCCTTGTTTTTTTTAGCCACTGCCATTTTGGACTCCATTTCCCTCTTCTACCCACCTAACATTATGGTTCAACATTAACATCTGTACATGACTACTGGAAAAGTCATAGCTTTCACTAGATGGACTTTGTTGGCAAATTTCTGTCTCTGTTGTTTAATATCCTGTTTTGGTGTGTCAGAGCTTTCCTTCCAAGGAACATGTCTTTGTATTTCATGGCTGCAGTCACTGTCTGCAGTGATTTTGGAGCCCAAGAAAATTAAATCTGTTACTGCTTCCACTTTTCCTCCTTCTATTTGCCATGAAGTGATGAGACTGGATATCATACTAGTTTGTAGTGTTGAGTTTCAAGCCAGCTTTTACTCTCTTCTTTTTCACCCTCAGGAGACTCTAGTTTCTCTTCACTTTCTGCCATTAGAATGGTATCATCTGCATATCAGAGTTTGTTGACAGTTCTCATGGCAAACTTGATTCCAACTTGTGATTCATCCAAGTTGGCATTTCACATGATGAACTCTGCACGTGAAAATGAAAGTTGCTCAGTCATGTATGATGCTTGGTGACCCCATGGACTGTAGCCTGCCAGGCTCATTTGTCCATGGAATTATCCAGGCAATAATACTGGAGTGGGTAGCCTCCTCCAGGGGATCTTTCCAACCCAGGGATTGAACCCAAGTCTCCCTGTTTGCAGGTGGACTCTTTACCATTTGAACCTGTTACATAGAAGTTAAACAAGCAGGGTGACAATATATAGCCTTGTCATACTCCTTTCCCAGTTTTGAACCAGTCCATTGTTCCATGTGCAGTTCTAACTGTTATCTCTTGACCTGAATACAGGTTTCTCAGGAGACAGGTATAGTGGTCTGGTACTCTCTGGTACTCTCATCTCTTTAGGAACTTTCCACAGTTTGTTGTGATCCACACAAAAGCTTTAGTATAGTCAATGAAGAAAAAACAGATTTTTTCCCCTGAAATTCTCTTACTTTCTATAATCAAACAAATACTGGCAATTTAATCTTTGTTTCTTCTGCCTCTTAGAAACCCAGCTTATACACCTGGAAGTTCTTGGTTCACATACTGTTGAAGCCTAGCTTGGCGAATTTTAAGCATAATCTTGATAGCATGTGACATGAACACAATTTAGCATGAGAGCATGGTACAGAAGGACTATTAATTTACCATGAATCACAACTACTGTATGTAAATAATCTTTATTTTGAGAAATATTTGATTATTCAGATTAAGTTCTGCATCTGTTAGTTTTTTTTTTATTTTCTGAAAACTTTATTAACTAAAAGGTTAATTATATGTACCACAATCATTGTAAATAATACACACCATTGTAAGTAACACTTCACTTCAAAGTGACAGTAATTATTTATGTCTACTACTCTATCCACAGCAAACAATTTGTTCCAAAATTGTCTAGCTAAACACAATATCTTTTTTATTAGCTCCCTACACTACTGCGAGGTCACTGGTGTCCCACATCTCTGATGTTGCATTCTAGGAACTTTTTCTACTGTCCACTCTAAATATACTTGTAATTATTTCATATTTGATCCTGTTGCCTTTTACTTAATGTTCACATTTCTTTCCATGCTATCTAGATACATGTTTTCTATTAGATTATCCATTCTGACATTTAACAGATGGATGATGTAAGTTACTGAGGTGGTAAGATGAAATAATGTGTGATAGATACAATTTTCTCTTAAGGAATTTCCTTCTCAGGCTGTCAAACATAGCATAGTTCAGTACAGTGCTAACAGCTTCTGTTCGTAGGGCACAGCTAACTGGGTTCATAATCCATATTAATCTAAACAAATTATTTAACCTCTGTAAATTGGCTTTCTTATTTTATAAAGAGGTGATAATAAAACTGTCTTCCATACATAATTGCTATGAAGATTTTAAGAATATTGTATAGAAGATGCTTAGTGCAGTGTCTGACATACAATAAATATTTCCTACATTTTGACCCTTGTTTTTATTGCATTTTCACTGTCAGCTTTCTAACTTACCCATAGAGCTTGTGGATTTGTAGTATACCACCTCTGTCCCATAACTAGAACCTAGAAGATTTACCTTTACATGATTCTTCTATCTCAAATCCCATAAATATAGGAGAGGAAGTTTTTGCAATAGTATCTGGTAGATCTGGAAGGAAATAACTATGCCTTTAGTTTCTGGTTTAGGGGTTTTTAGACTCTGACATTTTATTTCCTCAACATATTAAAACTGCACACACCTATAATTTATGCTCTAAGTATCTATTCAGGTAAAATGAAAATGTTCATTCCAGGTCTAACTTAACTAAAAGCTGCTCTTAATATTTGTGTGATCTTATTAAATATTATTTCTCCAACTGAAAAAACAAAAATAAAACAGGAAATGCGTTTCAAATGAACCAAAAGCAAGGAGTTTCAAGCAAGAAAAATTATGTAAGTTCTTGGCAGGATGCTAAATTATAGGGAATGGAGACAAAACATTGTTTTCCTAGTGCTTCTTCTGACCCTTGGTGTTTGCTCCATAATGTAGGTATGAAACCTTGTGAACTGCAGTCTTCCCTTCTACTTTTAGAGATAAATGAAAATCATCAATATAACCCTGCTGAAGGTTATCTTTTCCATCATTCTTTACATCAGGACAGCTGTTAGCTACAACTGAGTGCTCAACAGGCCACCTTTTGGGCCATCCGCTGTACTATGTTGATGAGTTATTATTTTCACTGGTAACAACTGCTATTACCATGCTCCAAACAGCAAGTGTTCAAATAGAGACAGGCCTACAGTGGTCTCATCAGTCACAGTCTTGTGTTTGACAGTCTTTAGATGGAATTTCCCAAAGAGAAAACAGGTATTTGTCATGCAATATTTTATTTCAAACCCTCAATGACTAATGCCTTTCACCGTTGGTAATATAAGTGACATGCTGAGCTTAAACAAATAGATTATTTTGCTTTGAATTGTACAGCTGTGTTTTTCCTCTACTTTAAGTACTGAGCAGGAGGTATTTTCTAATAATTTATGTTCAGCTTTTCTTCCATCATGAGAGCTTAGAGATGTACACAGTGACATTTATAGCCAAATGACAATAAATAAAAGATGGTTCTGTACACTTTGATTAGAAAAGTATTTAACTTGGGGCCATAGAAACAGAAGGATGTAAGGTGGGGCTGAGTCTTGCCCTAAGTAATTCAGAAGTCATTTAACATTATCTAGCAGCCTTTGTCTTATCATTTGCTAAGAAATAATGAATTGGAGCAGGCAATCAGTAGAAATGTTCAAGACACTGTCTGCATTTAATAAGATCAAGCAGCACTTGGTAAACATTTTGTGTGGGAAACTTTGAAGATGGTTCAAAAATGACTGTAATATACATAATATGAGTTATAGAGTGTCCACTTGTGGTCAAGGACTCATGCATTATCAAGAATATCAGCTTTCTCATCCAATGATACAAATTAAAGCTATTTTAAAAATAAATTATATATTCCATTCTCATTATAAATTAAAAAAAAAATAAAACAGACATCATGCTCAGTAAGGATTCTGCATATCAACTCACCGACTAATATAGGTTTTTTCTCTTTCTGTTTCCACTTTTATTTTCAAATTCTGGACTGTAAACATATAAATCATTAGGAGTCATACAAAATCCATAAATTTCTGTTGGATGCATCTTTGCCAGGAAAGAAGAGGAGTCTTTTGTTGAGCACAGCTGTCATCACAAGACATAGGTGCTTCTTCTTTTGGTTTATAGACTCTACTTAAATAGAGATGTCTGATCATTAATTTTTAAACAAAATAAAACATTTATGAAAAGTTTATGGAAATTATGAACATTTATGAAAAAAGTAGGATTATTTCTTGTCCTTAGGATTATCTTCCCTTTCTGTTTCTCACATTTTCCTAAACCAAATGGACAATTTCAATTTTTTTGAAAGGAGTTTTTGCTGAAAGGAATTCTGACAAGTAGGATTTTCGATGCAGGATGCTTGGGGCTGGTGCACGGGGATGATCCAGAGAGACGTTGTGGGGTGAGAGGTGGGAGGGGGATTCAGGATTGGGAGCTCATGTACACCTGTGGTGGATTCATGTCGTTGTATGGCAAAGTCAATAGAGTATTGTAAAATAAAATAAAGTAAAAAATATATATATATTAATATATCCAAAGCAACAGGGAATTTTGAAGACAGCATTATCAATGACAAAAGTTCAAACCATGGCTCAGAAAAGGAAATGATTCAGGGTTGAANTTGTATGGCAAAGCCAATAGAGTATTGTAAAATAAAATAAAGTAAAAAATATATATATATTAATATATCCAAAGCAACAGGGAATTTTGAAGACAGCATTATCAATGACAAAAGTTCAAACCATGGCTCAGAAAAGGAAATGATTCAGGGTTGAAACATTAGTGCTTTTAAGGCACTAGGTTAGCCCCAAATTAGGAGGATGATTTATGAGATTAAGCACAATAATGAGTAAGAACAGGAGATCACAAATGATATATAATGAGTTCGGTAAAATTTTTAGTACCAAATCCATTAAGAACTGTAGTAAGCTAAGGGTATCTTTTTATGGGTTACTAGCTGTGTGTTTTGAGAATGAGGCTGCAAACATGACTAGACAATATTGGAAAAATTCAAGAATAGATTTTCATCTGTCTATCTATTCATGAGCTTGCTCATTCTTCAAAAGACGATTTATGTGTGTTAATGGTTCAGAATACTAAAATCACATAATTATATGTGATTAATTATGACCACAATAAAGCTAGTATTAAAATGGAAATAGCATGCATTCTGTTCAAAGAAGTTTTTTAAATCAAAATCTTCTATTTTTTTCTGTCTTTATCAGCAATCCATTTGAAGTCCTACATTTCCCCCACCGATAACAACTTTATTTGCATAATCACCTTTATTGATTTTTCAATTGATACATACAAAAACTTCAGTTAATCTTCAGAGAAATATATTGAATGAATAAATCCAATCACAAAAGGTTATATACTGTAAGATTTCACTTATGTAACACCAATGAAGTGACAAAATAGTAGGAATGGAGGATGGATTAGTAACTGTCAGGAATTAAAGGGGTGTGTAAGGATTTAGGTATAACTATTAAAAAATAGCAGGGGGAATCCTTGAGATGATGGAAATGTTCTTTACAATGATTATTTCAGTCTCTATATCCTGGTTATAATGTTTTACTAGTTTTGCAAAATGTTGTTAATGGATGAAACTGAGTAAAAGTCACATAAGAGCTCTCTGTATTATTTCTTACAACTAATATAAACCTGAAATTATTTCAAAACAAAGATTTAATGTAAAAAGAGAGATAGTTAATCAATAACTATTTCAAACCTTTAGAAAGTAGAAAAATAAGACTAAACTCAAAGCAAGCAAAATGAAAATGTAATAAAGATTCAAATTGAAATCAAACAAATAAAAATAGAAACTTAATGACCCCAAAATTGAGTCTTGAAAAGATCAACAAAACTGACATATATTTAGTTAGTGAATAAAAAGAAAGACTACACACATAATTAAATTTAAAAATAAATGGATGTTAATACCACTAACCCAAAAAAAAACTTTGGGAGACATAACTTTATGCCAACAACTTCTAAAAAGTATTTATAGGACAAATTTCTAAGTAAGACATAGACTGCATTTGCATTCGCATTGCATACTCAGTTGCTCAGTTATGTCTAACTTTCTGTGACCACATGAACTGTAGCTTGCCAAGGTCCTCTGGGATTTTCCAGGCAAAAATATTGGAATAGGTTGCCGTTTCCTCCTCCAGATTATCTTCCCAACACAGGAATCAAACCCACTTTACCTGCGTCTTCTGCATCGCAGGTAGATCTTTACCACTGAGCTACTGGGGAAGCCAGACATAAATTACCAAGATCAAAATAAAATGAATAGAAAATCTGAATATACTAATTAGAATGAATTTATTGAATTAATAATTAAGTCTTTCATAAAAGAATTTCCAGGACCACATGGCTTCACTGGTAAATTATTTCAAATATTCAATTGAAAAATATTACTAATCCTTCATGAACTTTTCATAAAGTAAAAGAAATAATTCCCAACTCATTTTGTGAAGCTCATAGTACCTTATACAAAAAACAAACAATGAAATCTTTAAAAAAGAGAAAAAAATGTGAAAACTACAGATTAACATAAATCAGGAATATAAACATAAAAATCCTCTGTAAAATGTTAGCAGACTAAATCCATCAACATGTGAAAATAATTGTATACCATGACTAAGCAAAATTTTATCCAGTAATGCAAGATTGTTTTAATATTCAAAAAACAATCAAAGTAATATACTGTGTTATCAATAAAGAACTAATATAACATGCTCATCTCAGAAGATAAAAGAAAAAGCATTTGAAAAAAATTAACATCCCTTAACAATTACAACAAAAACAAAACACTCATAAGCAAGAAGTAGACTGTAACTTTCTCAAATTGAAATAGGGCATAAACAAAAAACCCAGTACTTAATAACATATCTCATGATGAAACACTGACCATTTTTTCCACCAAATTTGTAACAAGCCAAAGATTTTCATAATCATTCTTATTGTCAGTTATAGCCAATATTGTTCTAAAGGGTCCAACTAGTACATTGAAGCATAACAATAATAAAGGTATACAGACTGAAAAGAAATACAATTATCTTTATTTGTAGATGATTTAGTTTGTATAGAAATCCCCAAAAAAAATCACAAAAGGTATTATATTAAATTATTTTAATAAAGTTTCAGAATATGCATACATCCACAATGATACTGTTCAATTTCTATTTATATACAAAAAATAAATGATTTAATTTTCACACAAAAATGACAAGTGAAAAACATTCACAAAACCTTTTTTCAATAATCAGCAAAAGCTGGAAAAAGTCTATCAAGTGGAGAAAATATTTAAAAATTGTGATATTGATTATACAGTAATGATACACACCAATAAATAATTAAGTATTAGAGTTCCAGAAAAAAAAAGTATATGTCTGCTTTATTGACTATGCCAAAGCCTTTGACTGTGTGGATCACAATAAACTGTGGACAATTCTGAAAAAGATGGGAATACCAGACCACCTAACCTGCCTCTTGAGAAACCTGTATGCAGGTCAGGAAGCTACAGTTAGAATTGGACATGGAACAACAGACTGGTTCCAAATAGGAAAAGGAGTACGTCAAGGCTGTATATTGTCACCCTGCTTATTTAATTTATATGCAGAGTATATCATATGAAATGCTGGGCTGGAGGAAACACGAGCTGGAATAAAGATTGCTGGGAGAAAGAGCAATAACCTCAGATATGGAGATGACACCACCCTTATGGCAGAAAGTGAAGAAGAACTAAAGAGCCTCTTGATGAAAGTGAAAGAGGAGAGTGACTTAAAGTTGACTTAAAGCTCAACATTCAGATAATGAAGATCATGGCATCCGGTCCCATCACTTCATGGGAAATAGATGGAGAAACAGTGGAAACAATGGCTGACTTTATTTTTCTGGGCTCCAAAATAATTGCAGATGGTGACTGCAGCCATGAAATTAAAAGATGCTTACTCCTTGGAAGGAAAGTTATGATCAACCTAGATAGCATATTACCAAGCAGAGACATTACTTTGTCAACAAAGGTACATCTAGTCAAGGCTATGATTTTTTCAGTGGTCATGTATGGATGTGAGAGTTGGACTACAAAGAAAGCTGAGCACAGAAGAATTGATGCTTTTGAACTGTGGTGTTGGAGAAGACTCTTGAGCATCCCTTGGACTGCAAGGAGATCCAACCAGTCCATCCTAAAGGAAATCAGTCCTGGGTGTTCATTGGAAGGACTGATGTTGAAGCTGAAACTCCAATAATTTGCCCACCTGATGCAAAGAGCTGTCTCATTTGCAAAGAGCCTGATGCTGGGAAAGATTGAGGGCAAGAGGAGAAGGGGACAGCACAGGATGAGATGGTTGGATGGCATCACCAACTCAATGGACATGGGTTTGGATCGACTCCAGGGTTTGGTGATGGACAGGGAGGCCTGGAGTACTATGGTTCATGAGGTTGCAATGAGTTAGACATGACTGAGCAACTGAACTGAACCGAACATACATAAAAATGGACAAATCTCCAAAAACATGTTGTTGAATAAAATAAACCAGACACAAAAGGTAAAATACCACATAGCTGAAAATAAATAAAGTTCCACAGAAGGCAAAAGAAAATTTTCGTGATAATAGTTAGAATAGACTTCCCTTGTGTGGTTATTGAGTAAAATGAAGGAAAAGAAAATTTTCTGATGCTGTTGAACTGTTTTTTATCTTCCTATGAGTAAAGTGAATATGAATGCATAAATATATAAAATCCAAGAAGGTATACACTTAAGATTTGTGCACTTGACTAATTGTAAATTTAGTCTCAGTAATGCACCTCCAAAATCTTTTTATTAAGGCTGTAAACTATTTGATATTAAACTATGATGATATATTATCTTATATCAATATTTGCATATTTTTCTAAGAAATGAACTTATGGTCTAAGATTAAGTATTCTATTTAATACTTATAAATCTATAATTAAGTAAGTGATTTATAACTGAGTGATAAATTACATATAAATCTTTATCACAATCTATAATTTTAGGTAGTATTATCTTCATTTTAAATTCAAGTAGTAATACAGTGATTTTAAGTGGCTTGGCTAAAACCACACACTTATTTAATGGTGTATTTGGGAGATAAATCTAGGTCCACTTCTAAGTTGTAATATGTTCATTCTTCTTCACCTTGATAACTTTAAAATAACCTTTGAAAGAGTTTTATTTAATTAATTGGTTAACATGCCTTCTCCTTAGAAGGAAAGTTATACCAACCTAGATAGCATATTGAAAAGTCAAGGCTATGGTTTTCCCAGTGGTCATGTATGAATGTGAGCATTGAACTGTGAAGAAAGCTGAGTGCTGGAGAATTGATACTTTTGAACTGTGGTGTTGTAGAAGACTCTTGAGCGTTCCTTGGACTGCAAGGAGATCCAACCAGTGCATTCTAAAGGAGATCAGTCCTGGGTGTTCACTGGAAGGACTGATACTGAAGCTGAAACTTCAATACTTTGGCCACATTATGCGAAGAGTTGACTCACTGGAAAAGACCCTGATGCTGGGAGGGATTGGGGGCAGAAGGAGAAGGGGA
>SJYV01035507.1:0-12415 GCA_006410875.1 Neotragus pygmaeus
TCTAGTGAAGGCTATGGTTTTTCCAGTGGTCATGTATGGATGGGAGAGTTGGACTGTGAAGAAAGGTGAGTGCCGAAGAATTGATGCTTTTGAACTGTGGTGTTGGAGAAGACTCTTAAGAGTCCCTTGGACTGCAAGGAGATCCAACCAGTCCATCCTAAAGGAGATCAGTCCTGGGTGTTCATTGGAAGGACTGATGCTAAAGCTGAAACTCCAATACTGTGGCCACCTCATGCGAAGAGTTGACACACTGGAAAAGACTCTGATGCTGGGAGGGATTGGGGGCAGGAGGAGAAGGGGACAGAGGACGAGATGGCTGGATGGCATCACCGACTCAGCGGACATGAGTTTGAGTGAACTCTGGGAGTTGGTGATGGACAGGGAGGCATGGCGTGCTGAGATTCATGGGGTCGCAGAGTCGGACATGACTGAGCGACTGAACTCAACTGAACAGAGAGCAATAATATCAGAATTTATAGTTTTTCCTAGTTTCAATCTTTTGCTTGAAAGACTTGCAAAGCTAATAAATGTTTGTGATTTAAAGTGGCTAAAAAGGAAATCAGCCCAAAGCATCAAATTCTTGGTATTTCTCATTGCAACTAGAAGATTTAGTCCATTTTTATTTTTTTGATCTCCAAAAAAAGTTAATCTTGAAACTTAACCTTCTAATAGCTGACAACCAAATCATAAGAACAAAAGAGAGCACAGTGGCATCGTGAAAAACAAAACAAATCAAAACGCAGTCTTGTGTCAAGCCCTGGTTCAGCCCCTGGCCACAGTGAGCCTCATCTGTAGGTCGGGGGCTTTAACACTGTGTCTGGTCACACGATCTTGGGAAGGGGCAGAGTGTAATTATTCCTATACATGTTCTGTTGAGGATCTAGACTACATAATAACAGTACAGAAGACTTTACTGGAATCAGACTTTTTTTTTTAAACATGTACTTACACGTAGTGTAGTGACTGTAGTAGGATCTCTATACCTTCCATCTTCCTCTTTCAAGTTATACCCTTCCGGTCTTTTGTCCCTTTCACTGATTTTCCATAACTTTATTGTTTTATCTGGGGAAAAAATAAAGAAAGTCTTAAAAAATGAGAGATTAACCTCGACAGAAGAAAAACATTTTAAGTATATCTAAACATGCAATTCCATATCTCACCCAAAAGGATCCCAAGAATAAAATCCCTGATCTGACTTAATAAAACACAAACTTTCTACTACCAGGTGAATGAAAACATCTGTACATATAAAAATAGCACAGAAAAAATTTTAAATCTATGTTAATGGCAGTCATTAAATATCACTTAATATTAAAATCAGGTCACAGCCAGGTCCTTATCCTTCAAAAATTATTGCTATAGGGGGTGGGGGAAACTCTGTGTGTGTGGGGTGTATGTGTGTGTGCGTGCGTGTGTGTGTGTGTGTCCATCCCCTGGAGGAGGGCATGGCAATCCACTCCAGTATTTTTGCCTGGAGAATCCCCAAGGACAGAGCAGCCTGGCAGGCTACAGTCCATGGGGTCAAAGAGTCAGACACAACTAAGTGACTAAGCACACGCTTAGTCATATGTCTATATATGCATAATGCTTAATATTTAACTTTTACACAAAAAAACCAAAGTCAGTTAAAATAGCCTAAGGGTTAGTTGCTCCATCATGTCTAATTCTTTGCCACCCCATGGACTGTATAGCCCACCATGCTCAGTTTTTCCTAGTTCATGGAATTCTCTAGGCAAGAATACTGGAGTGGGTATCCATTTCTTTTTCCAGGCTATCTTTCCGACACAGGGATGGAATCTGGGTCTTCTGTACTGCAGGCAAATTCTCTACCATATGAGCCACCAGGGACTATTTAGAGTAAAGTTACATTTGTGATTCAATTCAAGTAAGTACAAGGCCCTGAAAATAGTTTACCAATTAAAAGCACATGTCCCCAAGTCCTTCAAGACAAAATTATTCAGTATCAAGAATATATAAAATAGTGTTTTTTTATAATAACTTTACCTCTGAAGTAAGTCTAGAGTTACAGAAAATTGCAAAGAGCACTGAGTGTTTCCATATACTCTTTACCCAGTTTTTTCCTTATGTCAGCATCTTATGCAACCACGGTACATTTGTTAACACTAAGAAATTAACATTGCACGTTACCATTCACTAGACTTCAGACTTTACTCTGATTTCATCAGGTTTTCCACTAACGCCTCCTTTCTGTTCCAGGATCCAAACACCACCGTATTTAGCTGTTACGTCACCTTAGTCTCTTTGCAACAATTTCTCAGACTGTCTTACTTTTCTTCATCCTGACTGTTCTGAGAAGCAGTGGCAAAGTGTGTGGAATGTCCCTCCACTGGGCATGTCTGTTGTTCCCCTCATGATCAGACTGAGATCATGGAGTATCAGGAAGAGCCCAGAGTGAAGTAAATGTATACACAGTACTGACATGACTTTTCCACCAGTGATCACTTGGTTAGGAAAGAAACTGTCAGGTTTCTCCACTGCACACTTACTGTCTCCCCCTTTGGAAATGAGGTATTAAATCCATCCACGTTTAATAGGACAAGTTACAGTCCGGGCAGGGACGAGTATCCATCCACATGTTATTTGGAATTCTCTGTAACAAGCACCTTTCTCCCCACTCATTTACTCAATCAACCATTTACATCACAATGGAATCAAGCACATTTATTTAACTCTGTGTGCCCAAGTGGCCCAGTGTAAAGAATCCACTTGCCAACACAGGAGATGCAGGTTCAATCCCTGCATTGGAAAGATCCCCTGGAGTAGGAAATGGCAACCCAATCCAGTATTCTTGCCTGAAGAATCCCATGGACAGAGGAGGCTGGTGGGCTACATCCCATGGGGTTGCAAAGAGTCAGACACAACTGAGCATGCATGCCCATTATAAGCTTAAAACTGGACTTATAAAATGCCACATCTTAATGGCCCTTCATATGCAAATGAATATACCAGAATCTGAAAAGCAGTATACAGAGTACTTTGTAGTGTTCCATCATATAGAGACATAGCAGGGACTCCTCTGGCCTGGCCACCCCTCTGCCCAGTGGAGAAGAGCATGCTAAGCATCACGGTGGGTGCCCCAGCAGAGATGACGTGTACACAGAGAACAACTGCCCACTTTACTAGCTTGCAGCTACTTCATCTGAACCCTACGTAACTGGAGTTTTCAGGTATCCTGCAGTGAAGTTATATGTGTTTTCTATGTGCCATTTGGTTAATATATATTTATATAATATAGGTAAAGAATGACAAATTTTAGAGTATTTAACGTGTCCCCAAATCTATCATATAAATGAGCCATGCCTGAATTCTACCTTTTGGGAGAAATTATCATCTAAAGATTATAAGGATGAACCCCTCCAACACCATCACACACACATTCCCATGATTTCTTATGGCCTGCTCAAATTCATCATTCTTATTAAAGATCCAGATAAAGAAATCAGAATAAACTTAATAAANGGACCTGCCACTCTGAAGGCTGAGAAAGTAAAGGAGAGTCTGCAAAGGGCCCAGAGGTGGAGCATCCAGTGTACTTGGCAGCCAACCTGGAGAAACGATCTCCCCAAAGCACCAGAGAACACAAAGGGTTGAGGATCATATGGGTTAAAATTTCAAAATGATGTCTATGTGATATGAAATCCTGCATTGAGGCTAGACTCTTTCAGGACATATGGGTAATCAAGGTAATCAGTGAACTTCCCTGAGCCTCAGTCTCCTCAAATATGAAATAAGTGAAAATGTTCCTAGTGTTTGGAGTGTCAGGCAAAGTAGGACATTTAAGAGCACTTAGCCAAGTATCACCCGCTGAGTGAGGGCTAAACAGGTAGTGCCTGTTTCCTTTTCTTTCCTACAAATCTAAATAAGAATGATGAATTTTCCTACCCTCCCTCTTTCACTGACTGCAAAACAATAACAATCTAAATAAAAGTATTGGGAAAAGGTGTTTCATCAATTGTATGTAATTATATACATGATAAAATAATAATANGATGTCATTAAGACATCTTGATGTCATTAGATCATGAAGATGTCAAAAGATAATTTATTGATTCAAACAAAAGAAGACTCACCAAAGGCTCAGCTCATTAGCCTTTACTAACTTTCAGCCAAAGTGAAAGTCACTCAGTCATGTCTGACTCTTTGCAACCCTGGACATATACAGTCCATGGAATTCTCCAGGCCAGAACACTGGAGTGGGTAGCCTTTCCCTTCTCCAGGGGATCTTCCCAACCCAGGGATCGAACCCAGGACACTAGCATTACAGGAGGATTCTTTACCAGCTGAGCCACAAGGGAAGCTTTTAGCCATCAGAGAATTGAAGAGTGACTCAGCGTTTTTGTACACAAAATGTCAGCTTCATCCTGGGACTGTGACCAGGACCCCCGGTGTGTTTTCTCAAGTGGAAGCACAAGCCCGGCTGGCTCTATGGTGATGTTTTCGTGCTGGTGTGCCCCCTGCACAACCCAGTACCTCATCCCCACCAGAAATTATACAAGGAACCACCTTCAACATAAGCCTCAAAGTGGCATCTCAAAATTTCAGATCAAGAAAGGCAGCTTCAGAAATGGTTTTGAAATAAACAGTTGAAAGACATTTCTAAATATTTCAAACGCTTGAAACAAATATTTTATAAAGGAATTATAAAATTCATTAGGCAGATAAATCTTGGAATCCATTTTTTAAAAACTCCCCAAAGAGAGAACATTTTAACATCTAAGTTTCATTCCAAGAAGAAAAATAAAACAGTTTCATAACCGGAAACCAACAAGAACAGTACCTGGCCACCAAATCACCTAGCCACCACAATTTGGTCTCAAAGAAACTAGAAGACATTTAGGAAGGGACCACAGATCTCGACACACAGATCGCTGTCCGGCTCTGCAGCCCTTGAGATCCTGAGAGCAGGAAAGGCCCCCTCTGCCTCACTTCCCACCCCGCCCACGGGCGCACACACGCACACATGTGCTCCATCCACGAGCAGCACACACCTTGGACTCGTAGGGCTCCTCGGCCGGCTCAGCGTAGCCCTGGCCGATGAGGATGCTCCGTACGCTGACCGTGTCCTGCAGCCCTGAGGGGAGGTAGGCGTCCACGTGCAGGACGCTGTGCACCATGGAAAAGACCCTCACCAGGAGGGTGCGGCCGCTGACCAGAGCGGAGAAGCGCCGGCTGGCCCTGCCGCTCCAGCGCTCGCCGCACACCAGGCACCTCGCCGACGGCCGCATCTTGCAGATCTTGAACTCCAGGGCCTGCAGGACAGAGGGCAGGGCCGGACACTCAGCCCAGATGCCACCCAAAGTAGACCTGGGCAGGGTCTGCACCAGGGAACATCACGGGTCCTACTGGAAGCATGTTAGGGTGACCGAGGATGTCACAGGTAAAAATCACATGGTTTTGTCAGTTAATGACAAAAAAAGCTTAGAATGACTTTCACAAAGCATGGTGGAAAAGCATTATAAACCTCACTAAGTTTGAAACCCTCCATGTACTTTTAACTTGCTCCAGAAGTACTGTTAGCAAAAACATCTACAGCAATATATCTTGGGGAAAAAGCAGAAACCAGACTTGGGGAGTACAACAAAATGAGTGCCTTCCTACTCTGGGTCTTGGCCCATCTGCAAGCTGAGGGGCGAGCCCTGACCTCCAAGACCCCTCCAGCTTCACACGCTCAGGCCACAGGGGCATGTCCCCCTCACCTGAAAGGGCAGCTCAAGGAACCGGCAGGGCATCTCCCGGAGGACGCCCAGCGCCACGCGCGCTCTGTTCCCATAGTCCACGAAGAACACCTAGAGGAGACCGGGTGTGCGTCAGCGCAGGCCCACCCAGGGGCCCAGGCACGGCCGCCCAGCCCAGCCCAGCCCACTCCTCGGGGCTCCCAGGACGGGCCGAGCCTCAGGCCGTGGAGGGAGGGGGCTCCCAGGATGGGGCAAGCCTCAGGCCGCGGAGGGAGGGGGCTCCCAGGATGGGGAGAGCCTCAGGCCATGGAGGGAGGGGGCTCCCAGGACGGGGTGAGCCTCAGGCCACGGAGGGAGGGGCCTCCCAGGTCGGGGCGAGCCTCAGGCCGCTGAGGGAGGGGCTTTCCGGCTGTGCCACTTCTCTGATTTTAACTATTTTACTTTTAGTTTCCACGTGAAAAGACAAAAGCTTTCTGCCAACTGCTGTGAGTCTGCCTTATTTCCATATGCGAGATTTATTACAGAAAAATATACCTCAGCAGAATTTCCAGAAACATAGAGGACCTGAGCTCTGAAGTAGCTTTCTTTATCACTGTCGGTGAAGGGAGCCAGGCAGACCTGGTCGGGGTGGGGGTGGACAGGCAGGGGCACCAGTGTGAGGCGGTTTATCTCGGCGGTCAGACTCTTCAGGAACTCCCAGTTCTTCTCATCGGTCCTGTACCCCCAGAAGTGTCCCACTTCAACCACCTAGAGGGGAGGAGGGGGAGGCACACCCTGGAGAGGGTCTCCGTCCAGAGGGACAGGCGCGCCCGCGGCGGGCCTGACGTGCCCCCGCCACCGCAGGCCACAAGCTGCATCCCTGGGCCCCAAGGCTCTCCAGGATGTGAGTCGGTGCTGATGAGAAAGTGGGGGTTCTGGCCAAGCAAGGTGGGGGAGCGTGATGCACGCCAGCACTGCAGGCTCTGGGGCCACGTGAGGTCAGGGCTGTTCCATCCGACCAGCCCCCAAGACCCTCCGAGCCCCCAGAGCCCCCACGGGCTCTCCGGGCGAACACTGGCCCCCGGCGCAGCGTGGGGCGGAGTGCGGACGGCCTCGCCCGCTGGCGCCACCACAGAGCCCAGGCCACGCCACTGCAGCCCTCCAGGCGGCAGGAGGCCAGGCCGCTATGGGGAGTCTCCCAGGGAAGGGAACCATGCATTTGCCAGGAGGCCTGGGGCATTTTAACTGAAATTTTATTTTGAAGAAGTAAAAACTACAGTCCAGTGAATAATGTTGCCAATGCTAGCTTTGCTGATACAACTGAATTACAGAGGTAAACAGCACCACGCCAGTAACATTTTACCTGTACCTTATTGCTAAAACTGGTGTTTTTCAGCATTTCAAATGGACTAACATTTCAAAAATTAAACTTTGATTCTAGAATGAATATTTCTGTTTCTTTTTCTGTTACAGCCACATTTCAATTCACCGAGTGAGATTAACTCAAGCTCACCCAGACCAACTCCAGGTGGCCTTAAACAATGCCCTTAGATGATGCTGGCGTGAGCTGAGGGCCCTTCACAGGGAGGTTTCTCCATAGTGAGACACAGGACCACACGGTCCATGGCTGGTCGAATCTGAGGATGAGACGAGACATGGACAGAGGGCCGACCCTGAGTTATCTGAGGACTGACCCCTCGTTGCTCACGGGCCCCGTGTGGCTGACCAGGGTACACAGGCTGCCTGTGGCCGCATCTCCACATCCACTGCCCCGTGTGTTCAACAAGACGATGCTAGACAAAGACGACGGAAGAGCTCTAAGGCTGGGTCACACCGCTCTCACCTCCGTGACTTCGACTTTGAGGAGGAGGTCTGTGATGGTCCATGACGTGTCCAGCGTGCTAAAGGAGACGTGCGTGGGGTCGACTGTCTGCTTCTGGAAGTCCACGCTCACCCTGTTAGACACCACTCATCTTAAAAGGCAGCAGAGGTGTTACAAAGAACATATGTATGCTTATATGCGTGAAGTTATTGCTTGAACCAGTCCACAGTTACTACAAGAAAAGGAGGGTTTAATGAAATACAGCCAGCGGTGACGAAACGCATCTCATCTCACAAGAGCCTCTGCCGGTGTCCTGCGCTGCCCTGGGGCAGGGGGTGCACCCCGCAGTCACACACTGCCCTCTACAAACGTATGCTAATGCTCAAGACCGCCACGGAACTCTACTTTCAAGGATATAAATTCTAAATCTGGGAACTGCAAGGTCTCCTGACTTGTGGGTTTGGAGGTGAGTGACCCTGACCTTTAGAAAACCACAGGAATCCAGGGCTGTGTCGGGTCACTGGAAAGTCCACGCCTAGGTCATGAGGTCACGTCATTAGAAAACACATACATGGTTTCTAAAACACCCAGTTATCATTCATCCCTTAAAGCAGTAACACAGCAAATGCTAAAATGTGAGGAGGTAAAACTCAAGTTTGGGAAAAGGTTTCCTTTTTTCCTTAGTAATTTCATTCTTCCGTGAAGAGGAAGGATGATGAGAGACCCTGACCCGCCTCTCTGCCCCATCCGCAGACCCGTCTGTTAAGTAAGGTGCCCAGGCAGCCGGGCAGTGGGACGGGTGTGCTGCCCATGGCCCCAGACTCGGCGCACCCAGCTGCCACCCTGAGTCAGGCCATCCCACCCCAGCCACACTCGCGGCCACACTTCCCCTCCTCCCACTCCTCGGCTTCCGGTCAGGTGCCTCGGGGGCTTACAAGATGACTGAGAGAAAAGACAGGACTGCAGCTCTGGGGCTCAACCGAAAGCGGTGCCCCGTCGGGGACGCCAAGGGCATTCAAGTCAGTCCAAGGCACACAGAGCCGCCAACTGCACAGCAGCGCCCCGGGCCAGGCGGACCTCCTGTGCTGCCCGCCAGGAGCTCCCAAGGGCGCCGCCATTCGGTGCCCGGCCAGGCCCATGGAGGACAAGGACGACCCTCTTGCGCTTGAGAAAAGGAGGGACGGGAAGGAGGAAGAAAGGGGCTGGCGCCAGGCTCGGGCCCCTCAACCCAACTGAAAACGACACAGTGGTTCTGCCCACTCCCCCGGCAGCCCTGACAACAGGCGCCAGTGTCGCACAGAGGCAAACGCTGAGGTTCGAGAGGCCAAGTGATGCGTTCAAGCACACGCAGCAGCCCCAGGCCAGTGCTAGGAGTGGGCACTGAGGCACGGCTAAGCAGCTGTTCAGAAGCGGGACTTAGGCAGCAGGACGGAGTCGCGCCCACTGGCCTCCTGGGCCTACCTCGTGTTCCGGAGCTTGGACACGGCCCCTCCTTGCACCTTCGCTTCAATCTCCTCTGCAGAGTGAACATTGAGTTCAAGGGCCACTTTGAGCTGAGACATCTTGATGGCCATGTACACGGCAGGGAGCGTTTGAAACTTCTCCGCTGGATTGCGTGAGAACTCCACAAAGGCTCTGCTCCACAAATACAGATAAAAAACAAGTTTATGAGGCGTCTCACACAGAGGTAAGTGTATATTAATTTCTCTCAAGTTCAGGTAAAAGACTTTCAGCCACACATCTCCTCAGAACTACCTAGTAACTCACATCTCATCACAGGGTCAATCAAGAAGATATATTCAAGAGGAAACTACTCACTTAAGAGCAATAAAAATTACAATGACATATCATTAAATTAAAAGCCAGTATCGTCCTCATGTATCACGCAGTATAATGTGAAATAAAGACCGACTTCATGTGCAATGTCCAGCTAAGAAATTTTAGTTGTCATCATTGGAACTAAGTGACAGGTCTGGGCTTTTTCTATTTTATTGCAGAATAAAATGCAGAGAGAAAACCACACAGCTGAGCAGCTCAGTCACCTCTCTGGGGCCCCTCATACACCCGATTTGTCACAGTGACGCTGAGGAACGGCCTCCACCTGCCCCGCTGCAGTGTCCCGCCAGCCTGCCCCTTCCTCTGCAGGTAAGAATCAAACGCGCAGTGTGGGTGCCCACCAGGCACGCCCTGGTATAAATGGGAAAACCCTCTCGTTCACATTTGTTGGTGAATGAACGTCAAAACCACCCAGGTCAAACACCACACTCAGAAACAGACTCGTGGCCCTCCAGCTGCTGTCCCAGCGAGCACCAGCCTGGGAGAGCCGGAGCCCTGAGGGGCTAAGAGCGCCCGCTCCGTCCTTCCACCCCCAGCCCCCCTGCCCACTGCACTGTCCCACCTCAGCTCCATGTCTGGCCCCTCCGCTGACCCCCACCTGCCCGAGGCTCCCTTCACGCATGTCCACTCCACTCCCACCAGCTGTTTCTAGAAGGCGCCAGATCTCTCCTTACAGGTCATTTCTTTCAAAGACTCTAGACCACCATGATTCTCTTCCCTGAATGTTCCCAACACAAGAGGTGGAGCAAGCCAAGCCCAGACATCCCTCCCCTGCCTCCCAGCCTCCTCCCGCTCCCTCCCCTCAGTGGCTCCTTGCTCCTTGTCCCCCAGGTTATAAATGACTGAAGCAAAGTCTCCTGGGGGCATCTCTGGCAGCTGGCCCACACGTGAAATCTCAGCCAGATACACCCCAATGCAGTGCACCCCCTGAGCACCAGCCCTCACCCCTCACACTACTGAACACCCTGGGCATCAGACCCGGGACCACACAGCTCGGCTTCTTTAGGAAAGCAGACACACAGCTACGTGAACCACAGCTGCGCTTTGAGAGCTGTCCACAGCGGCCCTCTGATGACCCCTTCTCCCACACACCCAGTTTCAAGAACCAGCCGCTGTAAAAATGAAAACCTCACGGCTCTTTCACAACTGCAGTGGATCACAAAAGTACACTACTTACTTTGCACCATCAAACACAATGGACTTGACTTGGCCACACTGTCTGAAGAGAGACTGCAGCTGTTGGTGGTAGAGAAATCCGTAGGGAGGGATATGCTTCAGCTGCAAAACACGGCAGACATTAGCAGGGGCAGACCCAGAGCCCCCAAGTGACGCATTCACAGAGCAGGGCGTGCCGTCTCTAACCAGAGAGGTGGACCCCACAGCAGGACACTGAAGGACTAACGACTGCTATGGGGAAGTAATAACTACATTTTAATAATACATATTAAACAAAGGCTAATTCTTTCGCATTGTTCAGTTGCTCAGTCGTGTCCGACTCTTTGTGACCCCACAGACTACAGCACACCAGGCTTTCCTGTCCTTCACACCTTCTCCCAGAGCTTTTTCAAACTCATGTCCATCAAGTCGGTGATGCCATCCAACCGTCTCGTCCTCTGTCGTCCCCTTCTCCTCCTGACTTCAATCTTTGCCAGCATCAGGGTCTTTTCTAAGGAGTCAGTTCTTTGTATCAGGAGGCCAAAGTATTGGAGCTTCAGTTTCATCATCAATCCTTCTAATGAATATTCAGGGTTTATTTCCTTTAGGATTGACTGGTTTGATCTCCTTGAAGTCCAGGGGACTCTCAAGAGTCTTCTCCAATACCACAGTTCAAAAGCATCAATACTTTGATGCTCAGCCTTCATTATGGCCCAACTCTCACATCCATACATGACTTCTGGGAAAAACCAGAGCTTTGACTAGACAGGCCTTTGTTGGTAAAGTAACGTCTGCTTTTTCATATGCTGCCTAGGTTGGTCATAGTTTTTCTTCCCAGGAGCAAGCATGTTTTAATTTCATGGCTGCAATCACCACCTGCAGTGATTTTGGAGCCCCAGAAAATGAAGTCTCTCACTGTTTCCATTGTTTCCCCATCTATTTGCCATGAACTTCATTTTCTGAATGAAAATGAAAAGCCAGCTTTTTCACTCTCCTCTTTCACTTTCATCAAGAGGCTCGTTAGTTCCTCTTCAACTCTGCCACAAGGGTGGTGTCATCTGCATATATGAGATTATTGATATTTCTCCTGGCAATCTTGATTTCAGCTTGTGCTTCTTCCAGCCCAGCGTTTCTCATGTACTCTGCATATAAGTTAAAAAAGCAGGGTGACAATATACAGCCTTGATGTACTCCTTTCCCAATTGGGAACCAGTCAACAGACTGGTTTCATACCCAGTTGTAACTGTTGCTTCTTGACCTGCATACAGACTTCTCAAGAGGCAGGTAAGGTGGTCTGGTATTCTTATTAAGAATTTTCCAGTTTGTTGTGATCCACACAGTCAAAGGCTTTAGCACAGTCAATGAAGCAGATGTTTTTTCCAGAATTCTCTTGCTTCTTCTCTGATTCAATGGATGTTGGCAATTTTGATCTCTGGTTCCTCTGCCTTTTCTAAATCCAGCTTATACATCTGGAAGTTCTCAGTTCACATACTGTTGAAGCCTAGCCTGGAGAATTTTGAGCATTATCTTGCTAGCATGTGAAATGAGTGCAATTGTGCAGTAGTTTAAACATTCTCTGGCATTGCCCTTTATTGGAATGAAAACTGATTCTTTCCCATTAAAATAGTCCAAAAGTCCAATACACAAAAGTTAAGACTTTATTTCACCTTAAAATAACAGAGTAGCCTATATATCTTTGTCAAACATGGTATGTCTACACAGGCAGTGGTGGGAATGCAGACACCCCTGAGAGGCGGGAGTGGGTCCTCACCCTGCAGGCAGCACTCAACCAGGAGGCGCTGGGCAACCCCTCCCTTCCCTCTCCCCACTCCGCCCCCTCCCCACACCCACCCTGCCCTCCCCACAGGGCCATCTGGGTTCTGGGCTCTGGCTCTGATATGAAACCCTGAGCCCCTGCCCCAAGCCC
>SJYV01035509.1:0-10381 GCA_006410875.1 Neotragus pygmaeus
GCAGTGAACAGCAAGGGCTGTGGATTCGGGTCTGAGTTCAAGTCCTGCCTTGTTCAGTCTCTTTAGGCAAGTCACAGAGCCGCCCTCGGACTCCCAGCCACACCACAAATTAAGGGTGATGATCAATCTCTCACTCAAAGGGTGAAATGCCAAGAAAAATGAGTAAAAAGCAGCTAGCAAAGGCGCTCTCAGAGGACAAGCAGTATGTCCATACTAGCACGAACTCAGCTGTTACAAAGCACACGGGAGGGAATTTTGGCCCGCAGAGTGCATGGCGAACAGGCTGCCTGGTGGCTGCAGGAGGCAAACACAGTTCTACATCCAAAGAAGTGCACCCTGGGGTCCTCCCCCAGTACACAGGGGAGGAGAGGCCGCCACCGAGCGCGCTTGGTCCACCACGCCCATCAGGAAGAGCAGAGGCCCAGCCAGGCTTCCCCACTGCAAGGCAGAGCTGATGAGCACCTCTGAGACACCCCCCCCCGACCCCCACAGCGTGAACTCTGCTTCTGCACCACCAGAGCGACGACGGCCCCAACGGGGAGGAGAAGCCGCGGTGCTGTGGGCTCGCCAGCTTCCGGGAGCCTTGCCAGGTCTCCACGCGCTTAGTAGGTGCAGGCTGATGACGCAGCAAGAGCCCGCGAAAGCCCGGCTCCCACATGCTTTATTTCAGCTGCCACCCTGAAGCCACCCTGGGCTCAGGTTTGATTGAACACAGAGTCCACCAACGCTGATCTGGTGGTGAGTGCTGTGACTGACCATGAGATTCGCCCAAAGCTCGTGTTATTTAAACACTAATTTTCAGGCCGCACTTCTAGTTCAGATTCTGTGGCATGGGGCCTCAAGTCTGAATTTCAAAATAAACACTCTCTAGGCGACTCTGTTACGTGTGAGTGGGGATCAGAGTTTAAATCGCAGTACAAAGTTGCCAACCAAATGACCCTTTACGCTTTGCGTAAAATGAAGTTATTAACTGCCTGCTCTTAAATTTATGGAGAAGTATCTTAAATCCTTCAAAACGAGATGGGGCAGGCAAGGTTGGCCTTGAACACTTCACTCCACCAGGCTTCCTTGCTTCAGGCCAGGTCTGCGAGACAGGAACCAGCGGAGGCGTGGGAAAAGGCCAGACAAGCCATGAAATCCACTTTAGGGAAGAAGTCGACTAAGCATTTACACAGACAGAGCGAAGGGGCACCAAATGCCCCGCAGTGGCCAACCTGGAGTGATGCCGGTCTGAAACCCAAGCGCCCAGTATCGCCCCAGGGAACGGCGCTGTCTCTCCACCTACCACGACGGTCGTCTTTGGGTCTTTGCCTGCCAGCTCCCTCACGGCTATCTCTTCGTCAGGCTGCCCGAAAGTAAAGTAATTTGGATAAAAAGCACCTGCCAACACAACCTGGAAGACAGACGTATTTTCATGAAGTAACAGCATGATTTTATCACGTTGTCTCATTAATATACTAATCACATCCCAGAATGACACCCATAATATAAAAGATGAGTTAATATTTTTTAAAAAACCTGGACCTTTAATCAAGCAGAAGGTCACGATTCTGGTTACTTCCCCATAACAGAAACACATTCTACAAGATCAACCCTCCAAGGGGCCTATTTCTCAGAATTAGCTTTAGGGACTTCCCCGGCAGTTCAGTAGTTAAGACTCCACTCTCCCAATCCAGGGGACACAGGTTCGATCCCTGGTTGGGGAACTAATATCCCACAAGCCACATCGTGCAGCTAGGAAAAAAAGCATGAGGTTTAGAAAATAGTGGTGAGCTGAACAAGGACATGAACGATTGCGCACACAGGGTCCTGGGGGCTACCAACATTCTCTACCTCCTCCTCACCGCACTTCCTTCCACGGGCCAGGCCTTCTCCAGATGCTCAGGTGAACCCACAATTGGGCCGCACAGAGCAGAGCAGCAGGCCTGCCTTCGGCGCTCACTCCTGGAAAGCTCTGCAAAGAGCTGCCTCTTCAACTCAAACACGCCATTCGAAACCAACACCCAAGGAAGGCTGGCCCAACCTTAAAGTGATTTGACATTGGCTTCCCAGCAGCCTCCAGGTTACAGGATGCCAACTCTGTGTGCACCAGCCAACACACAGGTGCAGGACAAGCCTCCTCCTCCTCTGAGCCCTGAGTTAGAGGCACTGGCTGCCTTTCCAGGATACACTTCCCTCTACACACGCCTAGAAGGCTCCATCCAACAAGGGAATCTGATCATGGCCTCCAAAGTTAAAATAACGTTTTGATGCAGGGAAAAAGTAATATAATATTAACAGCAATTTTACTTTCTTAAAAGGCAAAATAAAAGGATCTCTCTAGAAGCAGTAAAGACAGCAGTCTTCAGAAACACTCCTCCAGAGATAAGAACTGGGTCTGGATCATCAATTCTTATTCTCCAACACAGTGTGAACACTGCGTATCTAGGATCTCCTGTGAGATACAATTTGTATCAGAAAAGGGGAGCGAGCAGCTTCACAACCATGAGACCAAAGGTGCAGAAGGAACTAGGAAAAGACATCTGGGCACTCCCATGTACCTGCAGGATGAATCTCTGCTTGTACGTGTACTCCTGGTCCATGACAGGCCGCCGGGAATCAACATACATGTTGAACTGTGAGATCCTAGTCTTCAGTTCTTCATATAACTCAGCCACCTAAGAAAAACACATTGACAGGTGGTGTCTCCGGGTGACCATGCTGTTCAGGGTAGTGGCAGCACCTGAAAAGCAGTCCACGCTGGGGAACACTGCTACCCTATGGGCGAAACGCTGCCGCCACTGAGCACCACAACACTGAAGACTGATCAACCAAGGGTGGGAAAGGCACACAATGCAGTGTCGCGAACAACAGGACACAAGGCTATGTATGCGTCACAACCCCAGCTTATAAACACACATGGGAAACCAGTGCAGACGCACACGCAGGCACCAACGGTGTCGGAGGAGCCAGACGCCGTGACCACAGCCCTCGCCTCAAGTCCTTGGGACACTTCCACAATCTCTTGCCATAAGCATACACTGCTGCTCTGTGATTAAACACAATGGCTACAGTCACCCTAAACAAAAAAAACCTCTTTAAATAGAATCGTCTCACATAAAATGATTTCATCACACTTCAAATGTATACACACAAGAATACACAAACCCAAATACCTATGAACACATCATAAATTAACTTACCACAAAATTCTCTCAATAAGTGACAATAAGCTGTCAACAGTTGTAAAGGTAACTGGAAAAAGACTACAAAAAAAGAACGATAAGGACGGAAACTCTGAGAAGTCCTGACCTATGAGGAGAGGAGGAGAGCCTGGGGACACAGGAAGGGCCACTTCCACACTCACTACTGAAATCACCCAGAAGGCTGCAGGAAATACAGCCTGTCTAATTAAAAACCAATTTAAAATTATGCAAGACACCTTTTCTGACCAAAATGCAATAAAAATCAAAATATTAACAACAAAGCAAGATACCTAAAGATATTTCTTTCTACCTAGAAACTCAAAGACTCTTCCAAAAGACCCCAAGTCAAGCAGAAAGCCGACAGTGAAAGGAGCCTCAGACAGGGAGAGCAGTGAGCTCCCTGCAGCTGGGAGCGAGCGTGCATCCCTACGTGGGATGCCAAAGACCAACGGGCCCCAACCGCTCACAGGAAAACTCGCAGCTCCAACTGCTTTTAACTAGAAAGGCTAAAAGTGCATCCCACTCCAATATTCTTGCCTGAGAAATCCCATGGACAGAGGAGCCTAGCAAGCTACAGTCCATGAGATCTCAAAACAGTCAGAGCTGACTTACAAAGACTGAAAGTGATAACAAGTTAAATTTTCATCTCAGTAACACTAAAAAAGTAAACCAGAGAAAAACTCAATTAATGGAAAAAAAGCCAAAGTCAATCCATTGAAATCTTTTACCTTTCCTCTCCCAAAACACCTGCACAGTAAAACTGTCAAATCAAACCAAGAGTAAGTTCTCTGAAAACACAATAACACAGACACAGCATCTTGCAAACCGGTGCAGTAAAGGGCTTAAGTCAGTAGGCCCAGCTGTCCACGTCCTGGACATTCCAAAGGAAGGTCTGGCTCCCAGCAGGTCACCTCTGGGTCCCTGGCATATCCTGCCTCTAAGAGCGTCTTTGTTCAGCATGAACACAACAAGCAGCTCATGGAGCAACGTGACATCGTGGGGGCGGGGGGCAAGGGGCCTGGGCCACATGGTATCAATGTGACCTTCAGAGGGGCTGAAAACTAAGCCAGTAAGGTCAACCAGGTGAGTCCCCCGACCATGTAACCAACCCTCAACACAAGCTTGCATGCCAAGGCCCAGCAAGCCTCCCCGGCCTGCAGTCCCCTACAGGCTGCTGGCACCCGTGCTGCCCAGGAGGCCCTGCCGCTAGAGGCTGACTGCGGGCCGACACCGGGTCCCTCCTGGTCCCTCCCCACCCGCCTGGCACCTTTGCTGGTCATCTGTGTCCTTTCGCTGTAACAAACTGTAACTGTGACTGCAACACATCAGTTCTACTAACGCTGGACACAGGATGTACTTCCTGGAAGGCTCACTGCTACCCATGGGGTCGCGAAGAGGCCCACACGACTGAGCAACCAAGCACAGCAAAGGACAGCACCCTGTGTGGTGCTGGTACTTGATGAACACCACCTTTACTTTCATTCAAAGAATATACAACTTACCTCTCTAATTCTCTTGATCTGAATGTAATTTAACCGTCCCCAGTCAAGTTCATCCTTTAAATACACAAAGGCATAATATTCAATATTAATGTAACAGACTAGAACTGATACACCTACCATAACACATATATCTCACGAGGAAGAATATAAACTAACAGGAGAAACACTGGCTGATTCTCCTTCTGTTCAGTCACACAGTTGTGTCGAACTCCTTGCAACCCCATGGACTGCAGCACCCCAGGCCTCCCTGTCCAGCACCAACTCCTGGACTGTGCTCAAACTCATGTCCATCAAGTCAGTGATGCCATCCAACCATCTTATCCTCTGTCATCCCCTTCTCCTCTTGCCTTCAATCTTTCCCAGCATCAGGGTCTTTTTCAATGAGTCAGCTGTTTGCATCAGGTGGCGAAAGTATTGGAGTTTCATCTTTAGCATCGGTCCTTCCAATGAATATTCAGAACTGATTTCCTTTAGGATGGACTGTTTGGATCTCCTTTCAGTCCAAGGGACCCTCAAGAGTCTTCTCCAACACCACAGTTCAAAATTCTTTAGTGCTCAGCTTTTTCTGTGGTCCAACTCTCACATCTATACATGACTACTGGAAAAACCACAGCTTTGATTATACAGATCTTTCTTGGTAATGTCTCAGCTTTTTAATATGCTGTCTAGGTTGGTCATAGCTTTTCTTCCAAGGAGCAAGAGACTTTTAATTTCATGGCTGCAGTCACCACCTGCAGTGATTTTGGAGCCCAAGAAAATAAAGTCTGTCACTGTTTCCATTGTTTCTCCATCTGTTTGCCACGAAGTGATGGGACCACATGCCCTGATTTTCATTTTTTGAATGCTGAGCTTTAACCCAGCCTTTTCACTCTCCTCTTTCACCTTCATCAAGAGGTTCTTTAGTTCTTCTTCACTTTCTGCTATAAGGGTGGTGTTACCTGCATATTTGAGGTTATTGATATTTCTCCAGGCAATCTTGATTCCAGCTTGTGATTCATCCAGCCTGGCATTTCTTATGATGTACTCTGCATGTAAGTTAAATAAGCAGGGTGACAATATACAGCCTTGATGTACTCTTTTCCCGATTTGGAACCAGTCCAGGGTTCCATGTCCAGTTCTAACTGTTGCTTCTTGATCTGCATACAGATTTCTCAGGATTAAGTACGGTGGTCTAGTATTCTCATCTCTTTTAACAATTTTCCAGTTTGTTGTGATTCAGTCTGTCAAAGGCTTTAGTGTAGTCAATGAAACAGATGATTTTCTGAAATTCTCTTGCTTTTTCTGTGATCCAGCAGATGTTGGCAATTTGATTTCTGGTTCCTCTGCCTTGTCTAAATATAGGTTGTGCATCTGGAAGTTCTCAGTTCATGTACTGTTGAATCCTAGCTTGGAGAATTTTGAGCATTACTTTGCTAGCGTGTAAGATGAGTGCAATTGTGCAAAAGTTTGAACATTCTTTGGCATTGCCTTTCTTCGGGAATGGAATGAAGACTGACCTTTTCCAGTCCTGTGGCCACCACCAAGTTTTCCAACTTTGCTGACATATTGAGTGCAGCACTTTCACAGCATCATCTTTCAGGATCTGAAACAGCTCAGCTGGAATTCCATCACCTCTACTAGCTTTGTTCGTAGTGATGCTTCCTAAGGCCCACTTGACATCAAATTCCAGGATGGCTGACTCTAGGTGAGTGACCACAGCATCGTGGTTATATGGATCATTAAGAACTTTTTTGTATGCTTCTTCTGTGTATTCTTGNCTACTAGCTTTGTTCGTAGTGATGCTTCCTAAGGCCCACTTGACATCAAATTCCAGGATGGCTGACTCTAGGTGAGTGACCACAGCATCGTGGTTATATGGATCATTAAGAACTTTTTTGTATGCTTCTTCTGTGTATTCTTGCCACCTATTCTCAATCTCTTGCTTCTGTTAGGTCCATACTGTTTCCGTCCTTTATTGTGCCCACCTTTGTATGAAAAGTTCCCTTGGTATCTCTAATTTTCTTGAAGAAATCCCTAGTCTTTCCCATTCTATTGTTTTCCTCTATTTCTTTGCACTGATCACTTAGGAAAGCTTTCATATCTCCCCTTGCTATTCTTTGGAACTCTGCATTCAGATGGATTCATCTTTCCTTTTGTCCTTTGCCTTTCACTTCTCCTCTTCCCCCAGCCATTTCTGAGGCCTCCTCAGACAGTCACTGTGCCTTTTTGCATTTATTCTTCTTGGGCTGCCCACACAATGGCTTTCATGAGTAACTCAGGCAGTTGCTCTAAGGATGCATCTGGGCAAAGCAAATTTACACACGCACACCTATCAGCAACCTTTCGAACACACTCAGTTCAGAAGGAGAACAAAATCTGACTGCGCCCACCCCAAAAAACGAAGGCTGATAGGCTGGTTTTTCCAAGCCCACTATGGAACACACGGCTGAAGCAGCAGACGGAAAGCCTTGAGCCCCTTCATTCTGAGCAGCAGCCCAGGAGTGGCCCCCAGGCCTGTGGTCCCGGCAGCTGCCAGGGCTCCTGACACGGAAGGGTCCCCATTCTTGGAGGCGGGCGGCAGGCAGCATGGCTACACACAGGCCCCACCACCTCCAGGAGCTGGCTGCTCCAACAAGCCGGGCACTGCCAGTTTACACGCGGCAGTGAGGCTGAGCGAGGGGGGCCCAGGACGCTCCCGGGGCGCCGGCAGTCACAGCAGAGAAACTCAGGGAACGCCACTGACCTTCGGGTGCCGCAGCTCCCCTCTCTGCCTGCAGGTCTGCCACGCCTGCAAAGAAACCATCGGGTTCAAAATTCTTTCCCAACCATAGACAATTTACAGATCTGTTCTTTCTTTTTGAAAATTATCAAAGTATGATAACACAATTATAGCAGACTTGGAAAATACAGAGCAAAGTTAACATATAGTTCTTCTATATACTAAAATTATTATTTTAAGTGGGTGAATTAGGATTTTTAGTTGGGAGGTTTTTTTCAGTCAACTTCATAGATTCAGACTCCTATCCTGACATACTTCTGCCAAAAGTTTCTTTAGTCTCAGGGGTCAATAACACTAAAAATACTTCTGATGGAGACAGGCACAGGGCGTGAAAAGTGTCCTGACATCTGCGGTCACTGCTTTCAGAGCTAGACTTACTCTAAAGGCTTCAACAAGTGCAATACAGTCACTCCTGCTACTGCCAGCGAAATTCACTTTGTTCCTACAAACAGACAACAAAAGGCGTCACTTGCTCCCATTAAAACACAGTGGCTTAAAAGCATGAGAGTTAAATACCTATATCCATCAAGATGCTGCCTAAAAGGCACCGCAAAAAAATTCTTCAAGGAAAGAGATGCTGCTATCAGGAGAATAAACAAAGACAATGTGAGATTCTCAGAAGGGCCTCTCCTTACCCCCTCCGTCACCACCTAGCCACTGCACACTCACCGATTATGAGACATTCGTCCAGACACCCGAACACGTGTCCAAGGACTATGAGCTTGCCGAGCTGCTGACTGACAGGAAGCTGGGCTAGAACCCTTCCCAGGAAGGTCAGCTCACCATCGTGCGGGTTGTCCTCTTCTCCCTGCCCGCTCACCGCAAGCGCTCCTACCTTCACGAAACAAAGCAGGGCCGTCAGCAAGAGCGGCTCTGCTCACGCCCTTCTTCCCGCAGGCAGGGAGTTTAAGACAGTGACCAACTGTGAATGAGCAAGATTCCAAACAGTCTCTGTGTCAGTTTACTAAAGACTGAGACTAAAGGTTTTTTTGAAACTGTGAACGCCATTTCATTATTTCCACGTAACTCACAGGCTAACGAACATGGCAGGCCCAATCTCAAATATCCAGCCACTGCATCATTCACAGCCAGATGGAGCAGACCCCACGCAGAGAAAGATGTCCTCAACTGGATGGAGCGTGTTTTACAGACACTCAAGGAAGTATGAGAGGCACCCCAAGGCAAAGGCCGGAGGCAGACGCACACAGCTGGCAGACAGGGGCGCCCAGCTGGGCTGCCCGGGGCAGGGGCAGAGCCAGCGCTCACAGCAGGAACAGGGCCTCCAGGGCCAGGAAGGAGAAGGCTGGCAGAGGTGAGGAGCAGGACTCCAGGGCCGGGGAGAGGGCTCCTGCGCCGGAGCCAGGGAACAGGTCCGCACTGCACCCAGCGGCCCTACGGGGGCTTCTCAGCCTCGCCGGCAAATAGCAAGCCCAGCGGGGGGTGGGTGACGGGTGGTGAGAGAGCAGGAACTTCTAACAAAGCTGGTCTGAACTACTATATAAATCTGAGATCAACCGTTAGTCATGAATGCCTAGCCAAGCAAACACTGACTATTTACAACCATCAAAATACCTTAAAGATATCCGCACTATGGAACCTATAAAATTCACCCAGAAAATCTTAGCTTTTCCCAGCACGAACAAGTGTGAGAGGGTCCTACCTCCTTGAGCAGAAGGATGGTGCGCTCAATGTCACTCAGACTAGGTGGGGAAAGGGCTGTGGCCAGCAGGGCCCTGGGCTCACCCATGTCAAGCAACTTCACCTTCAATATTGTGCTTCCTAATGGACAGCGCTGAAAAGGACAGAACTTGAGTTTAGAAACAGAAAAATCAGTAAATCAATTCACGTACTCACACGATTAGTACTCCAGAGGAAGCAGCGCAAGAGAGCAGGTAAAGAGAATTAAGAAAGGAAAACAGCAAGAAGCAGAGGGCTGGGCGGAGGAGACAGACCGGGGATGGAGAGACGTGGGAGAGGAGGAGCGGGGGACAGACGGGAAGACAGACGATGGACGGGGTCAGAGTGCAAGGAGGGGAGGGAGGAGCAGCGGAGCGGCAGCAGCAGCAGCACAGGCGGAAGGCGGGCCCGGGGCGGCCCCTCAGGGCTGGGGCCCAGGCGATGAAGCCAGTACTGGCCTTCAACGACCCTGGTCACAAGTGACGTTGCCGGGGTCAAAATTATATGACACTTAAAATACACTCCTGAGACTGTTGGGTAAAACTGTCCATAATAACCAACTATGAAGATGACTAAAGTTTGTTACCAACATCTCAGGGATGACATGGTTGGGGATGGAGTTGTCCCAGAAATCCTTGTGCACGAGTCTGTAACAGTATCCTTTAGACACCCGTCCAGCGCGGCCTTCAAAGGGGGAACATTCGAATGATGGCATTAGTTAGTTTAACAAAAGCATAAAGACATGTTTCAGAATAACCATTAAATACTAAGGAAAACTCTGTTATCCTCTACCAAACCAGGTCAGTAAAAACTTCAGAATAGGGCAGTGTTAGAAGCAACATTATACACAGAAATTAAGGGCTAAATTGTACTCAGTACAGTATCAAATGCACATTTCCAAAGACTACCATGTTGGCCCCAGAATACAACGGCAATCAGAACATTATAAACACCACACCTCTCCTGCAAGCACATAGTTCACACTGATAATCAAGCTGGCAGAGAAGCCTTGCTTCTCCCAGTGGATAGGCTGGCTGTGCCTTGTCCCCACAGCCATGCGGAAGCGTCCGCCCTTCATGACGACTTCACATGACTTCAGTGTGCAGAGCTCAGAAGCAGGCCTGGCCCGTGGAGACTGGCCAATCAACAGCTCTTCTCTTGCGATGGTACTGCCTGCGCAATGAAAACTGCTTTATCCAGAAATAGGATAAAATCTGAGAGCGCGGAAGGCGGGGAGGGGGCTTCTTCATGAATACTCG